>PVIA01006376.1:0-98104 GCA_004024845.1 Tonatia bakeri | reverse complement strand
CAAAATATATAAAGAACTTACACGATTATACTCTAAGAAGACAAGCAACCCAATTAAAAAATGGGCAAAGGACTTGAACACACACTTCTCCAAGGAGGACATACAGAAGATCCAAAATCACATGAAACGATGTTCAATATCACTAGCTATCAGAGAGATGCAGATTAAAACCACAATGAGGTACCACTTCACACTAGTCGAAATGGCCAACATAAGCAAAACAACAAACAACAAGTGTTGGAGAGGTTGTGGAGAAAAGGGGACACTAGTGCACTGTTGGTGGGACTGCAGACTGGTACAACCACTATGGAAAACAGTATGGAACTTCCTCAGAAAATTAAAAATGGATCTGCCATTCGACCCAGAAATTCCACTGCTGGGACTATATCCTAAGAATCCTAAAACACCAATCCAAAAGAACCTTTGCACCCCAATGTTCATAGCAGCACAATTTACAATAGCTAAATGCTGGAAGCAACCTAGATGCCCATCAGTAAATGAATGGATCAAAAAACTGTGGTACATTTACACAATGGAATTCTATGCAGCAGAAAGAAAGAAGGAGCTTCTACCCTTTGCAACATCATGGATGCAACTGGAAAGCATTATGCTAAGCGAAATAAGCCAGGCAATGAAAGATAAATACCACATGATTTCACCTTTAACAGGAACCTAAACAACAAAACAAAGAAACAAGCAAAATATAGTCAAAGACACTGCATTAGGGGACAGGCAGGAAGTGGCCAGAGAAGAGAGAAGAGGGAATTTCAGGGGAAAAGGGGAAGGGTTTGCAGGAACAAAGTTAAAAGACACATGGATAAAAACTAGGGGGAGGGTGGTAATGGGAGGGAAGATGGGAGGGGGATGGGTGGGCTTGATTGGGAGTAAAAGGGAGAAAACTGTACTTAAACAATCATTAAAATAAAATAAAAAAATAATAATAATTAAAAAAAAAACAATTAGCTCATTGTGTTCCCTTCCATTATAAACTACCGTTGCACAAAACCTATTTACAAAATCACAAACCTCACCCATTGTTTCTCCTCTAGCTCATAATTAAGGCCTCATTTTGGACATGACTGATTCTGGTAATCCTTCCCCAAATCCCAAGTCTGGTTAAAGGGCTACCTTCCACGTGAACTCATACTCTCTTGTTTTACAACAGTTTAACTGCCTTTTGTCTGCTTATATATGTATGTCTCCTGCAATGAACTATAAGCTCACTGAAAAATAAAGGGCTCTTGTTCACCTTTATACATCCTAAGGTTCTGGCATGAAGTAAATACTGAATAAATGAAGTTAACTACCAAGTTACCTGAAAGCAGCCATTTAAACGAATGTACACAATAAAAAGGCCACCAGACAAGAGGAGTCGGTCTTAACCTCTTGCACTCACTTGCTGTTTGACTCTGATGACATTTGACCATCTGTGAAACATTTACTTTATTCTTTCTTCTAGACTAGATATGATCTTGAAAGCCTCTTCTCCGTAAAACATATATATTCTTCTACACAAAATTAGTAATTTTAACAAAATTTCACTTTAAAGATAACTTGCAATTAATGATTTAACAATATGTAATTATTTTTTTAAAAAAACTCTTGCCCACTAACTGCTACTTCAATGTTGCTAATTCTCCCTTCCCTCTTTCCGCTGTCCAGTGGCTGCCAGTCACCCGTCAGACAGGTGTCTGTCGCATCACCTCCTTTCTTACCACAAAGACTCTGCTAAGCTCGGCCTGCCTTTCATCGACGATAGCTCATTTCAGAAAATTTCATGCTCACATATAGAAATGAATGTTTTTTAAATTCTTGACTTCAGTTCTTCCTGTCCCTCTGTCAACTCCTGTACAGTCACCCCAAAATCTTCTATTTCTCTACTCAATTTCAGAAATAACCTTAATCATGGCTATAATCATAAATATTGCTTGAATAAAGAAAAAAAATATTTGGAAAACAGGGTGGAAACAAAAAACAGCATTGTTATTAACCTCTATTGTCCTGGAAATGCCAATAAATATCTTTATGTGACTCTCTAAAAGTATCTTTTTACTATCCCAGTCTCCTAATTAAGTCTACTTTTACTTGCAGTAGAACAATTTTAGATACAACATTTATTGACTTTATTTATTCTCTCATTAAAGTACTTTCTGGAATACTGACTCCTACTAGTTTTCATTATGAGATATTTTGTTGTGAGTTTAACAAAAAACAACATATTTTATGAGTTGGCCTTGGATTTCTACTATGATAGTTCTTTGTTCCTATGTAAAAATGCATTCAAATATTCAAAGAGCCAACTCTCGAGTGACACAAATCAAAAGCCATCAAATGTTTTCAGTTCTGTACTATCCCAGAGAGTTGACTAATGATAAAATATTTCAATATAGTCTTGAAAACATACCTTAATTATAAATAGAAAATTATAGAAAAAATATTCATTTTATTTTTTATTACATTTTTTCCCATTACCATTTAGTTCCATATATCTCCCTAGCCCCACAATCACCACACTGTTGTCCATGTCCATGAGCCCTTTTTCCTTTTTACTCAATCCCTCCACCCCTTACCCACCTCCCCCTTAGCTTTCATCATGCTATCTATGAGTCTGTCTCTATTTTGCTTGTTAGTTCAGTTTAATCATTAGATTCCACATATAAGTGGAATCATATGGTATTTATCTTTCTCTGACTGGCTTATTTCACTTAGCATAATGTTCTCTAGGTCCATCCCTACTGTTGCAAAGGGTAAAACTTTCCTTTTTTACAGCTGAGTAGTATTTCATCGTGTAAATGTCCCAAAGTTGTTTTATCCACTTGTCCACTGATGGATACTTGGGCTGCTTCCACATCATGGCAATTGTGAATAACACAGCAATTAACATAGGGGTGGTTATGTTTTTCAAATTAGTGTTTTGGGTTCCTTTGCATATACAAGTACTCCCGGAAGTGGGGTAGCTGGGTCAAAAGGCAGATATATTTCTAATTTTTCGAGTTATCTCCACATAGCTTTCCACAGTGGTGGCACCAATCTGCATTCCCAGCAACAGTGCAAATGGGGTCCCTTTTCTCCATACCACACCAGCATTTGTTGTTTCTTGATTTATTGATGATAGCCATTCTGACAGGTGTGAGGTGGTATCTCATTGTTATTTAAATCTGCATTTCTCTGATGATTAGTGACACTGAGCATCTTTTCTTATGTCTATTGGCCATTCGTATATCCTCTTTGGAGAAGTGTCTATTCAAGTCCTTTGCCCATCTTTTAATATTGGGTTGTTTGTTTTTTTTGTATTGATTTTTATCAGTTCTTTATAAATTTGGGATATTAACCCCTTATTGAAGATGTATCAGCAAATATGTTCTCTCATTCCTTGGGTTGTCTTTCTATTTGTTGTTTTCCTTTGCTGTGCAAAATACTTTTTAGTTTGATGTAGTCCCATTTGTTTTGTTTTCTTTGTTTTCCTTGCCTGGGGAAACATACTTGATAAAATATTGCTACAAGCAATGTCCGAGATTTTGTTTTCTATGTTTTGTTCTATGATTTTAATGGTTTCAGGTCTAACATTTGTGGCCATTTTAAATTTATTTTTGTGCATGGTGTAAGAAGGTAATCTAGTTTCATTATCTGCATGATCTGTCCTATTTTCTCAACATCATTTATTGAATAAACTAACTTTAGCCCATTGTATATGCTTAATTCCTCTGTAGAATATTAACTGACTATAAAGATGTGGGTTATTTCTGGGCCCTCTATTCTGTTCCACTGATCTATGTGTCTGTTTTTATGTCAGTACCAGGCTGTTTTGATTACTATGACCTTATTGTATAGTTTGATATTAGGTAGCTTGATTCCCCTTACTTTGTTCTTCTTTCTCAGGATCACTGTTGTGATGCGCGACCTTCTGTGGTTCCATATAAATTTTTGAAGTTCTGTCTAGTGCTGTGTTATATACATCATGGGAATCTTGATAGGAATAGCGCTGAGTCTACAGATTGCTTTAGGCAGTATGGACATTTTAATGATGTTAATTCTTCCTATCCACGAACATGGTATGTGCTTCACTTATTGCATGTTGTTCAATTTCTTTCTTCAGTGTCTTATAATTTTCCAAGTACAGGTCTTTTACATCCTTACCTAGGTTCATTACTAGGTGAAAGGGTCAGGTCAGTTCCAAGACCGCCAGACTGCTCACAACCAAGTCAGCCAGTTTTCCAACCTGCTGGGCTGCTTGTGACTCAGTTATCCCAAATCAATTGATAGCCTGAGGCTAAATCGAAACTCCCTCCTACCGTGCACAACAGACACCTGGCACCAGCCACAATGGCTGGTGCTCAGACTGACCCTCCTGTACCTGGGAACAGCCCAGCCCTTTGCCTAACCCATAGTCCTGGCTCACATCCTGAAACCCTAAGGCCTTCATCCAGAAGAACAAGAGACTAACACTCTGCCCCCCCCCGTCGCCTCCCCCCCACAAACCCTGCACTTTTTCTTTTAAAAACCCCATTCTTGCCTCCCCTCAGGATTGCAATTGATCCCAACTAAGCCCGCTATAAGCACAGCATCAAATAAAGACACTTGGATCAGATCTTCCAGTTCCTCCCCCCTCTATTTCTCATGCATTTCTAACACTAGGTATTTTATTCTTTTTAAAGCAACTGTAAAACAGATGTTTTGTTAATCTCCATTTGTTAGTTCATTATTGGCATATAAAAATGCAACTGATTTCTGGATATTAATTTTGTATCCTAATACTTTACTGAATTCATTTATCAGTTCTAGTAGTTTCATGGTGGAATCTTTGAGGTTCTATATGTACAGTATCATGTCATCTGCAAATGAAGACAAATTTACTTCTTTCTTTCCAATTTGGATGCCTTTCATTTCTTCTTCTTAGTCATTTTAAACATTTTAACACTAGACTAAAACAATCTAAAGAGAAATACAAATTATGCTATATTGAAATTGAGTACTTTATTCAGATATATACTAAGACCACCCCCCCAAAAAAAATCATATTTAAAACATCTGTAGCTTTCAGGGGAAAAAGTGTTTTGAAAGTAATATCTTATTTAAATATTAAAGAAATATAAGAACTACTATGCCAGAGTACCTACTTGTGAGCCAAATAATGATTATAATCCATATATAACTTAGTTAAAACTAAGTATTTTATAAAAGAAATATTTAAAAAGTGTTTACATTTTCAGAAAATACCAAATACTATACAAGAGAATAAATATAAATGAAAATGACTCATAATCCCATTAACCATTGATAATCACTGTTAAGATTAATTTTTCTGTGTATAATACATGAATATAGATGTGAACGTATTTATGTGCATATGTTAAAGAAATTTTTTAAACTACATATAAATGTATTATATGTCGGCTTAATTTTTACTACTTTATGTACATTTTAATAGAAACATTTTCCTATGACATACATTTTCTATCAGCTAATTTCAAGTAAGTTCTTCTGTAAATATACTGTAATTGGTTTTATAATTTAGCTAGTAACTGGATAACAAAGATGATTTGTGATTATTATAAATCAGCTGATGTGAAAATTCTGACATTTTAAATACCAGTCTTCAAATGAATCTTGGATTACTTCCTTAGGATACAGTCTTAAAAGTGTTGTAATTGAGGTATAATCACTCTTAAGGTCTTTAATGAATTTTCTTAAATTGATTTCTAAAAAGACTGTACCAATTCCTAGTCCTATCACAGACTTCTATGACAGTGTTCCTCTCATAAATTTCTCAGCTTTCAATTTAATAATTTATTAAAATATCAATTTCACAGGTAAAAGAAGTTTCCTTATTGTTTTAATATTTATTTCTTTAACTTCATTAATTTAAATTTTTTCATGTGTTTTTGATCATTTATATCTTACTTCTGCCTCCCTTGCGCCTGTTCCTGCGGTCCATTTCCATTTCTGTTTTTGTTATTTACCTGTAACTGAGTCCTGCACAGTTTTGTCTTACTATGTTCTTACAAACACTTTCACAGTGTTGTAGAATCCTATTTTTTAAGTGAAAAAAATCAGACAAGATATAATTTTTACATTTGAAGAAAGGCTTGGTAGAATTTAGGTAATACTACGTAACATGTTTAATTCTCCTAAGAAAAAATACAATGAAATAAAAATGTCATGATGAAGAGAACATTAGTTCTACGGCACTTCTGGAACTCCTCTTTCCTGTGTGTATGTACATGCAGGCATTCCCTCTCAATACCTAAAGCAGAGTAGGTATTCAAATATTTGTTCTATAAATGCTTTTCCCAGGAAAGCTATTTAATAAATCATGACACATTATTTACCTAAAAACCAGGTTAGAACATCTTTTGTTCACTTAGTGAACAAGAACAAAACTAACCTAAAAGACTCTTTTTCGAAAGTTGTACACATTGACAAAAGCACAGAGCTGCAGTGAACTTAGTATGATGATTTCAAAGGTTAAACTCAAACCCGTAATTATTCAGCAATCAATACCTCCTTTGGGCATAAAGAAACTGTTACTTCATCACTGCCCTCTGCCGGTGGTATTATTTCCCTTTAATTTTCCCTCCACTGAATATTTTCCTCACAATTACTTCTGACCTGCCTCTGTATTTAAACCACCCACAGCTAAAAATACCCTAGCCATCTGGAATTTAGTAAGGCTTGTAGGGAAAAAAAATTGTGCTTGAATGAACAGCTCTGCATTGTTTGGTATACACCCTTCCAGGTATCTCTCTGAGTCTGATTCTATGGGGACTCTCCACCTTCCATTGCCTTTGAGCTTTCTTACATCTGTAAGTTTTAAGTAACCGATAGCTATGCAAAATTACTCTTGACTATGAATGCAAATAGGTTCTGTGAAGTGCAAGTTAAACTGACTTCCCTTCCCCACTGTGGAAGTAGTTGTGCATCCAATTTCAAATTTTTTACAGTATCACTAATCTACAAATGTCTCTCTCTTTTTTTTTTTTTTCAATTTTCCTTTGGTCTAGGTGTAATAGCTACCTGGTTCTCTCATTGATAATTATTTTAAAAATCTTTAACATTTGTCCATTTTATTTTGGACAGTCATGACTGTCTGAAACATGATTGTTTGAAAGTCATAATTTTACTTTTATTAAAAGTTACTCTTTTTAAATTGTTTTATTGTTGTTCAAGTACAGTTGTCTATATTTACCCCCCAACTCAGAGGGCAAAATAAAAATTATTCTTTAACAGGCTAAATCCAGACTACATTTTTTCTCCCATATAGCAACTTAGAAACAAAATGACATGGGCCTATAGATAATAGGGCTATGCCCAAATGGCAAAATAATTTCCTTTGGTCCATCCTCTACTTACTGAGTACCTATCATGCACTTGTCATGATCGCCACCCTTAGCAATGCCTGCCTAGTGGAGAAGGAATCCTATAAACAATTAGACGGTTTGCCATGTGCTATGTTTGCCAAAGTCCTATGGTGCTGCTTAGAAGGGAGGAACTAGTGGGGAGGAAGAAGAGTAAGGGTGAAAGCTTAACGAAGGTAAAAATAAACAAAAACACTAAGAAAAGTGCTCAAACTCTCAAATATTAATGGACAACTGACCAGCATTATATATTTACAAAATAATGCAATGACATGAGGAAGATTCCTACGTATACTATACTGACTTAACGGGATGCAAAAGCTATCTGTGGGATCAAGTTTCCTTTACAGAGATGGAACAGTTAGGGGAATAGTCAGGTAGCAAATACTGATATGAATTTCATTCTTAAGTGTTTTGTAAATCAACTCCTACTATAAGGCTTCTTACTTTTATTTTGGTCAATATGCCAGCTACTTACAGCCAACTTCAAAATCTTGACAGGACATGCAAAATTACAAACTCACTTCAAAGACATGCCACTGTGTCTACGGCCATACCACCATGAATGCGCCCAACTTTGTCTAAAGACATGTCATTTTCTAAAATATAAAATAAGTGTAAAAAACAGTAATAAGCTTTTTGATCCATATAAAAATACAGACAACATTATACATTTATGGTAAGTTCACTTGAAGTCCATTACAACCTGCAATATTTCTTGTAGAGTAATTTACTACTTACAAATGAAGGTACTACTTATTTACTTTGAATACCAGTTTCCTTTTAATATACAAGCAGTGAAAAATGCAAAAATTTTGACCTTGTGCTATAAATGAGGGAAACAACAGGTCACCCACGAGGCACAAGGGATTTCTCACACTGGCTTCCTTCCAGAATCTGGGACCTTTCAAAGGAGCAAGAAAAGTAATTTCCTGTTGCTTTTGAATCTCTTCCGGACTCCAAGCATCATGGCATCAAGGAGACATTTCAATCTGGAAGGAGGTTAGATTCTTAGACTCAGTAAAGGATCTGCTACTCCTGTATTCAGAACTGCATAGCCATAGGCTTGCAGAGTTAACATGAAGAAAAGTTTAAAGTAGGTAGGAATCCGTTGGATGTAGAGAACAAGGCAGGAAAGAACAAGACTCAAGAAAAAAAAACCTTAAATTGTGAATGAAAAAAAAAAATGAATATAAAGTACTATACTGGAGAGAGTAATTAATGCTTAATGGTTGCCTTATGTTTCACAGTTTACAACGTACTTGAGGATACGGTATTTAATTTAATCTAGACAACAATCTTAGCAATCGGATAAGAATGCATCCTCATTTTACAGATGAGAAACCAACATTCACTGAGGATGGCTTTCTCAAAGTAATATAGTTTACCATGGATGCATTTGAACTTAAAATACAAGCCATTTTATAATTCATTCATTCAATTCATTCAGCCCTAGTGTTTATATGCCTAATTCCTCTATATATTAGAAGGTTCTCTACAGCAGAGACATCAATGTGTCATTATATTTCTGACACAAAGAAAACCTGGCAATGAATATTTGTTGGATAAACAAACAAATGAATGATTATAGTAAAAAAAAAAAGCAAAAAAAGAGAATGGCAAAGAAATACTAAAATACATTCCTTTACTTCAATAAATATGATTTTGAGAATCACAACACATTCATTATTATATAGAATTTTAAATACATAACTGTTTTAACATATATAACATGTTTTCAATATATCTGTATATTCCCTTAATTACTATTCTAAGCAGAAATTTATAGTTTTTATACTTAAAAACAATGTACTGTATTATAATAAAAGATACTTATTAAACTTTTTTCCAAAAATAATTATAATCAAAATGTGCTTTGTAAATATTTTACAACCCTTTCAGGGTGTCTGTATATGTGTGTGTGTCTAAATAAAAAATAATTTTAATTATTAAGTTAAAAAATTCTCTGTGCTACAAATGCAACATTGTCAAAAGGCTATGTCCTAGTTAACTATCATAGTCCTTTAGAAATTGTTTACATTATGATTAAAAATCACTTTGCTTCTATATTCCCACAACTAGTTCGTATGGTAAAGAGATCAGTAAACTTACTTTTATGCGTAACATCTTTAACATTTGCTCCCCTTTCTGTGCTTGTGATTAAATGTAGCATTTTGAAATTCCAAAGTTCTGAGAAAAACATAAATCCTTGTCTCACAGCTGCTGTTTGACTCTGGAAACACATGCATTTTCTTTTCAAGCATCTACCATCAAAATTCCCAAGGGGCTTGGACTGGAGAACACCTGCATCTCTTCATTTAGTTTCAATAACAGAGTCTAAACTCCAAAATTACAAAAATAGATGCTCTGTTCAGCTGTAGTTACATTTTGCCCCTAATTCCCGTGAACAAAATGCTAGGAGCATGAAATCATTCAGGCAAGCTCTGTCATCAAGAGGATAAGATTTTTTTTCACCAGAAGCCCAGTGGGAACATGATAGAAAACTGGCAACAATTACAGATAAAGTACATAGTAGAGTCCTCGGGGAGGAAAGAGGAAATGTAATAAGATAGATGGGTATAATTTTTACACATTTATGCCCAAACCACAAATGTGAATTGTCTTTAATTGCTACAATATATAAGCATTCTTACTTATATGTCCTGTCAAAAATACTAAAAACATAACTTCAAGGCAATTCACTTAGTTCTACATTGTAAGAAGCATTTTTTGGACAAAAAAAAAAAGTTCTCCATAAATTAAAATTTACAATCTAAAATACTGTCTCCATTTTAAAATTTCTTAAATAATTCATATTCCAACCAACCAATTCTGAATGGTGAAATAACAGTGTATGTGTTTGCTGGTATGTTTTAATCAAGAGAGAACCACTCTCCTATTTAACTCTATACTTCCAGAGACAAGGATTGTAATAGTGACATTCCTTTCCATAATCATCAAAAGTTGCCTATATTTGATGGGTAAAAAATATAATAACTTTTAATAGGACAATCTACTACAGTTAAAAACTTTATTTCTAAAACTGATTACACTGGGAAAAGATTAGCCTAAACTGTATTATATTTAAGTTACATTTTAAGAGGAACACTTGTTTACCATTATTTTTAAAATAACCTCATAATTGCATAATTCTGTTTTTCTAATCTTAAGAAGTATTTTGCTTTTTAGATATTAAAAAGCAACAAGAAGTAATTTGCTTTTTATATATTATCTATTTCCCTATTTGCTTTTATACAGTAAAAGCAAAACAGCATATTCATCTCATTCTACTTATGCAAGTGATTTGTACCAGACACTTTATAAACCATCTTCTTATTAACAGTAGACAAAAATCAATTAGATGAAATTTCATAGGAATAAGTATAAAGTTCTTCATGCAAATTCATGAACTAATGTATACATATAAAATATGGAGAACAATACAAATCTGGGAAATACATTTTGTACTTGTGCTGTGTGGAAAATTGTGTTAAATTTTAAAAAGACATTTTCAAACACAGTGGAAGTAATCAGTATGGCAATGAATCTGAAAACAAATCAAATGGGAAATGATTAAAATTGATTTAATATGTTTAGCCTAGACCATTCAGTTTTTACAAAAAAAAAACTTTTGTGAAACATCTACCATGTGCAAAGGAGAAAGAATGAGAATTGAGCTAGCGCTGAAACTGACAGCAGTAAGAGGTCAGTTCTTCATGGTGCCATTAATTTTAATAGTGAATAACGGACTACGAAATGCAGTAAAGGAATTATATTTAGTTCTAAATGTGTTAGGCACCATTAAAATATACACAGAGATATATGGTCAAGAGGTGGCTGAAATTTGAAGTCTGGATCTCAAAAGAAAATAAATTGTACGCTGGAAACAAGGGTGCCTGAGTATAAGGTTTCCATATGGAAAGATGAGGATCACTATATTTAAAACATACTATTTATCTGTCGGATACATTAATTCATTCAATAAATGATTTCTCAAGCATTCCTTATGTGTCAGGTAATGTCAGGCCCTGGAGACAGATAGTGATAAGCAACCAGTGACTGACTCTGCCCTCACAGAAGTCATTGTCAAATGGTGAAAACAGCATTCAAACCGCACAACTATACGAGTATACACTGTCAGTTAAGTGTTATGAAAATATAGTGAGCTACGAAAATGGACGTAACAAAGGTACTTAATCAGACTTGTTGTTGGGGGTAGGGTAAAGGCAGAGTCAGTAAGGTTTCCATGAAGAGGTAGTTCTGGAGCTAGGATCTTGGGCCTGAGCTAGATTTAAGAAAGAATCCAAGACAGAAAAAACAATATGCAGAAACATCATCACCAGTGAAAATCTGAAAGAAGGCCAAGATATCTGAAGTACACAGAAAGAGGGAGAGATATGAAAAGGACTCCAAACACTGACTTGGAAATTCAAATGAATGACTTCTAACTTCCTTTACTCTAAGTGTACAGTACTTTGTGATCATTTTATATTCCTAAAGCAGACAAAATTTATTTATATGTTGATACCAGGAGTAACAAAGACTCGGGACTTTTTAACAAGCAGAACTTGTTATAACTCATAGGCAAAATACAGCAATGTGAAGAAGACCCAAAGTCTACATTTAAAAGACAAATGAAGAAAAATGTTTAGAACCCCATTTTAAAATACTTTACATACATCAATCATAGTCACCAAGTGTGACTCCCTCTGAAGGAGCAAAAGATGCATCTAGTTTCTCCATTTGACCCCTAATATCTACAGAAATGTAAGAAACAGAAGCATCGCTAACTGGTTCCTGTGAATAGTAACAATGAACACAGAATGTGGGCTGGCACACTAGACTCCCACAAGAAGCTTCAGACACTCCGCTGTAATCACAGTCAGTGGAGTAGAGAATTCAATCAAGGGTGGAAAAGGAAAAGTGCAAAGGGTGTTGCTGAGACATCAGAAAGAAAGGAATGTTGTAACACCGTGAAAGTGTGGCTCTTTTGACAGTGCTTTAATATGAAGAAAGGAGCACCCTAAAATTAATGACTGCTAAAGCTGGGGGATGCAACGTTTAGCATTATGGACCCTAAGGTTATATGATAAACATAAACAGCCTAGGAAAATGGGAAAATGTTACATAGTTAGAAGCCCCAGGTTCAAGTTCAGAGTCTGAGTAGCTAGATACTTCGTGGTCAATAGGCCTATTTCCTCCTCTATAAGACACAAATAACACTTGCTGTGCTAAATACAGTTTCATTTTGCAAACAAATAAAATAATTTATATGACAGTAATTCTTAAATTATAAAAGTACTATTTTTATAAAGACATTCACTGACACCATAAATACTTTTTGAGTCATATAAAAACCTAATTCACATTTATAAAGCCGTCCCTTCCCTCACATTCTTAAGTCAGGGGCAAAAAACTCTGCCTCTTTATCCTAACTAAGCTAATTTCAAAATTCCCTTCCTAATTGACTTTTATATAATATCCACAACATTTGCTGGCTCCCTTCAATAGTATATGCACAAAGATGATTGTCTTCCACACATCGTAGAGGATAGGGAGAAGCCAATTAGAATGATCACCAAACTCCTCTAAAATACACAATTTGCAACAAGTTAGTTAACTGATTACTTACTACTCTACAATCAAATACCTCTCATTGAAATTCTATAAATTCAAGGGGAAAGTTCATTAATAATCTCACCTGGGCATCTGCTTGTCTATGAAAGAGACATCAGGGATTACTTGCACTTCCCTGGAACTGTTCACCTAAAAGAGTTTAACTACCCAGAATCTTTTAAAAACATTTAAAAACACTACTCTAGAGAAGACTTCTGTGTCATTTCTGTAGATGCTCCAGCCTCAAAAACTATCAGTTAATATAAATATAATCATCACTTATTTGCTTATCCATTCATTAAATATTTGTTGATAGCATACTATATGTGGGATATTGTTTTATACCCTAGGAATACAGCAGTGACTAAAAAGGACTAATCTCCTGAGCAAATGTAGCATAAATTCTAACAGAAAAAAAAAAATCAACAAGATAAATCGGAAGCATGTACAAATGGCAGACTGTGAAAAGCACCAAGAAAAGCTAAAGAAACATGGAGAAGAAGTATGTTACTGCACGTGTGTGCATGCGCATGCGTGTTCATGTGTTTAAAGCATAAAGAAAAAAAACTTATACAGTGGCCAGGAAAGTACTTACTGAAACAGTGATATTTCAGTAAAGTCTTAATGAATTGTTGATAAATCATTTATTCATTTAAAATTTACACTTTATGATTTGTTCATACTATCAGTTAATATAGTAACACACCCCTCCAATTTAAATCTTGTTGCAGATACTACTGACTAATCTTAAGGAACATAAGATTAGTCAATAGTATTTTAAAATGGGCTTTAAAAATTAATACTTAGGAACTTTCTCAAAACTCTATCACAAAGCCATGAATGTGTGTGGCAGCACCAAGGCTGAATGTGAAACTTAAATTTGAGGATGCCCTAAGTAAATTATATGAATGTAGTTTAAATAAAAATATATTACATTTCAGGATTAAAATATACCCAAAGGAACATTTTCAAAACACCAAATACGTGATCACATTAAAATTTTACACATAAGTCCATAAACATATCACTAAACATTAATGTTGAAGACTAGGTAAATTTCCTTAACATCAAGAAAAAATGTGAAACTTTACCCTTGAAATATCATACGTATAATTTTTATAATAGTTAATTTTTAGGCTCATATAATAGATTAGAAAGGCAAATACATTTTTGTCACTCTAAAAGTCCATTTAAATTACAAAGATTATGAATATCATTATGAGAAAGATCTGATTATTATTTAAATAAGCTTGACACTCTAATTCATTCTAATTGTGTATATGACAAAAGGAAAAACATAGAGTCCCTCTCCAATTAAGAATACATAGACATAAACAAGCTTACTTCCTTCTTATGTATCAAAATTCATAACCAGATGGTCTGGTCATTTCAGTATTTCAATGATTTGATGATATGAAAACAAAACCTATCAAAACTTATTATATGGTAGACTACAAAAGTCTACCAAAGAGCATATTTAAGGAACATGATTAAACAGGAATTAACAAAACTATAAGGTTTATTTAACCACCAATCCCTTCTCTCTAAAACAAGGGTGGGGCGTGGTAAGCTAAACCACATAGGCTAAATCTGGCCCCCTTCCAGTTTTTACCAATTAAAGTTTTATTAGAGCAAAGGCACATCCACTCATTTACATATTGACTATGGCTATTTTTGTGATGTAAACAGCAGAACTAAATAGCTGATAGAGACCATATGGTCCACAAAGCCTAAAATATTTGTTATCTGGCCCTTGATTAAAATGTTTATCAAACCCTGTCTTAAAAAGACTGGTAAAATCTTATCCATAGGGGCAATCTCAGTTTGGGTTTCTGCCTCATCCTCACATTTTTTCCTTAGCAACATATACCCATTCTCACCAGGCTGATAAGTTATCTCTAGGAATGCATTTTTAGCAGCATGTTGACAGTGGGGCCTCAGACTGACCTTGCAAATACTGCTGTCTGGTTTCTAATGGGGACGCCCCGCAACTCTGAGAGCTACAGCAACAACTCTCATCTTTAAAGTCTTGTGTCCCTGCACACGTGCGCTCATGCAGTGCCTTCAATGTTCACCTCCACGGAGTCTCTGCCTCGTGAGCCAATAACAAGTCTTTTCATGGTTTCTATTTTCAACTTAGTGCAGTAATGCTTAACGTTATTTCCCATAAGCTGCAATACCTGTTAATAGTAACAGAGCTTTACTCTTAGGGAACTATTTGAAAGCACTCCGTCACTGGCCAAGTAATTCCCAGGAAAAATTGCAGACCCCCTATCCTTTTAAGAAATCTGTAGATAGCTATCTTACTTCTAGTCTCGCTGAGTGACCACCTTGGCTTTACTAGCCACACACCACACACCGCTGATACTGGTCTCTACTGACCACACCTCCTCCCCGCCCCAGCTCTCACTGATCTTTCTAGTATCTCCTCTCAGCATACGTGTGGATCTGCTATTATCATGGTGTTGATCAAAATGAAATAGATTATAGGCAAAGTGCCGCTAGAGAAGAATATAAATCAAGAAATAAGATCTTGACCTCTGAGGTTTTTCTTGGTCCCACCATCAACATCTTTTGCTTTTTGCAAAGCTACAGACAGCCCAAACAAGTAATTTTAATATGGCAAACTGTGGGAGACAAAGTAGTACTGTCCCATGAAAAATATTTTACATTTCCAGTGTTGTCAGTTTACTTTACTCCATTCAACATATTACATGATATGGTATATTTTAAAACTCAGCTGAAATTAGTAGGTATGAATCTATGATTACTATACATACAACTAAATTATCTCTCATATAAAATAAAATCATTATTGCTCATAAACATGTCATTTACGAAAACTGATACAAAAATACTGCATTTGTATTTTCAAAGAGCACAACTGTAGAGTATAATGGACACAAAATGCTAAAAAAAAAAAAAAAAAAGCACAATTTTAAAAGCTTTAGTAAAAAAAAAAAAAATGCAAGCCAAGAGAAATACGTGAAGTTTGTACTCACCAGAACTGTGGCAGTAGTCCATATAGTGGGGAACTTGAACTGTGAAGGCTATCAAATCTGGAGCTAAAAGAGATTCTGGCTTTCTGCTCTCATTGAGCCACTTGCTGCTGTGAAGGTCTTTAGTATCAGAAGGACCTTGAAGCAATGGAATCAATTTCTCTTTCCCGTTGTCACCTGAATAGAAACATTAACGGAAAAAAATTTATAAAATAAATAAAGGAGTAGCTTGAGGATGCTTGATCTTAAAATAAACTATCATAATATTTCAACTATATTTGATGATTTTAGCTGTACATGTTGTTATACTCTTAAAAATATGACTATAAAACTAAAAGCACTTTTAATCCTTAAAAAATAAGTTTTAATATTTACCTAATCAACCTAGAACATTTTCAGAAAAGCTTATAAAAGGAAACAACTTGAATACACTATGCTTTAAACATTCCAGGGAATCTGTACCTTATCTTTAATCTTACTTAGAAACTTAGTTTATAATTAAATTACAAATACAGAGTCCAGCAGAAGTGAGGTTTGCATGAGTATGGTTGGTAGGGTACATGAATGTCTCACAAGAGACAAACAGCAATCTGAACATTTCATCGAGAAAGTCATAATTCGTGCTTGAACGTGATATTGTTATGTTACAGAATTAAGGGGGGGGCATTATTTGTGCCGGACCCCATAGTTTAAGGGAAATATTATGAAAAAAAGTACTGGTAGGAAGATGAAGTCAATTACCACCATAAATTTAAAAACAGCTGGGTTTTCTGTGTAATTTTATTATACTAACAACATTCTAATTTAATTTTAAAGTGTCATATATATCTATACCTCCTACTCCTATCAAAAGTATAAGAATAAACTTTCCTTCAATTTTTCTCCCTCATAATCATTCTTAAAATGCTTAAAAATTAATTTATTAAAGTCAAGAACTATCATCCTGGCACAATTAATAAACATTTTTAAGTAAAATAAAAAAATTTAAAACCTCTGATTCATAGGAACAATGAGTAAATTCTTGTTTCAGTAACGCTCCTTGTAAAATGCAAGGCCAATTCTCCTATACAGGCAATAAAGTTTTACACGGTCCAGCTGCACATACCTGGGGCTTTGGCACAAATTTTTATTGATCCCATGGTCCCAGAGGCACATTTGACCAATGATGTGCTGCAGTACTTCAATTCAACATTCTGGATTGAGCCCTCAAGAGTTGGCAGGGGATTCTTAGATTTCACACCTAATAAAAGAAAACTGCAAATGTACTAGCCGATTGAATTTAAATAATTTTTATACTCCTTCACCAAGGCATTTAAACTTAATTATACTTTAATTATCTACCTCAGATATTCTTACAGTATTTGCATTGGGTTTCATAGTTTAGTGTTTAAGAGGTGAAAGGATGCAATTTTAAAATAAATGGGCTGAACTTTCATAACTATATTCCCATAGTTCTTGATTAGCTGAGCTCAAGAAATAAATATTTTAACATATTTAAGCAAATATGTTAAAATCATATTTGACTTCAAATATAGAGTAAGATTTATACTTTTGAAATAAATTTAATTCATAAATTTAGTTTCATTTAAGCAGAGACATTTAATTTAAACAGGAAACTTCCAGAGTAAACAGATTTCTTCAAAATATCTTTATCAGGTGGGATGAGAAGAGAAATAAATGGTAGAGAAAACTTAATTCAAAGGGGAAAACTCATTTTGGCCCAGGAGGGGAGGGGAGGCTAAAAAGGAAGAGACACTTGAAGAACATCAGACTGAAAATATCGCAGGCTAACGCAATGGTAATGATGGCGATGAACTCCAATCAGCTCACACTTGCTGAGGAGTGTGCGTTACATACGTTGTTGCATTCTATCCTCACAATAGGTCCATTATAAAGATGTTTACTATTCTCATTTTCAGGTTCATATTCAATGGATTAGAGGGGCTAAGTAATTTTTACTCAAAGTCCTATAGTTAATGACAGTGTTTCATACAATTTGATCCCATTACAGAAGACGCTAGTATTCATTTTGCCTATATTATGAGTTATCTACCAACATAATTCACCTTCTTTTCCCTATTTCACATTTTGATCAAACATATAATATCCTTCATAGCTGAAACTCACTGAAACAGAACTATTTATGAATAATTAAGAAAACCATGAACTTTCTGTGATAAATATATCAAACATTATTTTGAAATCTTTCATTGCAAACTTTAGTATGTTCCCATAATATTTTAAGAATCTTCCTAAGAGGTAGCCCAGGAATCTGCAGTTTAATTAACACACTATATGATTTAAAAGTGATTAAAGGACATCACCTTAAGAAATACCTTCTCACATATTAACCCTTATTTCAACAGAACCTATTAAATTACTAATCTGTATTTGGATTGTTATATAAATGGGCATTGCTTGGTTGTTATTTTCCAGTATTCACAACCTGTGTTGTTCCCATGTGAAGTGATATTTATTGTCCTCAGAGCAAATATCTAAAATGTTCTGTATTCATATAGGCTTCTGATTTTATCATATATTTATCACATTCTCCTTTAAATCACACATGCTAGGTCTTTTTAACATCAAACACATGTTATACGAGGTCTGTCAGGAAAAAATTCCAGCCATTGTTAATACAACAAGTATGGTTTATGCAACATCTATGTAACCTGGTAGCCAAGGAGAGTGGACTGGAATGCACATGCATGAACAATGACAACTTCACTCTACTAGTCAGTGGGAGTGGTAGACACCGTTGAATAAGCATGTATATTGCATGGCCATCACATTCAAAATGACTGAGTGAGTAGAACAATGAACCTGCATCAAATTTTGTGTTAAGCTTGGACGTTCTTCTGTGGAAACCATTCAGATGATTCAGAAGGCTGCAACTACGGGCAACTGGTGATTGGCAGCTTCACCACGACAACACACCCATTTGTGCATCATGTCTCGTGCAGAGTTTGTTGGTGAAACATTAAATCAACCAGGTGACTCAGCCCCTCTACAGCCCAGACTTGGTGCCCTGAGACTTCTGGCCTTTCCCAAAACTAAAATCACCTTTGAAAAGGAAGAGATTTCAGACTATCAATGAGATTCAGGAAAATATGATGGGGCAACTGACAGCAATTGGGAGAACTATGTGAGGTCCCAAGGTGCCTACTTTGAAGGGGACTGAGGTGTCTTTGTCCTATGTACAATGTTTCTTGTATCCTCATCAATAAATGTATCTATTTTTCATAATACATGGCAGAATACTTTCTGGACAGGTCTCATATATAAGACTCTAATCAAAAGAAGATGCCTAAAATCTCTTCTAACAAAAATCTCCTATACATATATAAAAGCATCTTGGTTTAGACTAAAACTATCAAGATTTTAGTTCACATTTTTGTGACCACTACATTTCTCAGGTATTTTAAAATTTATTTTAATAACTAAAACAGTATTACACATAATATCTCCTTAAGAAAAGCCTTTCTATACTTTGTTGTTAATACCACAAGCTGAATTTTTTTTTAATTATAATTACCTCTTGATAGACTTCAACAGTGAAGAAAAGTTCTAGTAAAAATTAACCTGGAGAATATAAACCATAGCCTTCGGTGACTATGACGTGTCAATACAGAGTCATCATGTGTAACAAATGTACCACTCTGATGGGGGAAACTGGCACTGGGGGACACCATAAGGGTTGGAGGCAGAAGGTATATGGGAAATCTCTGTACCTTTCCCTCACTTTTACAGTGACCTACTCTAAATAAAGCCTTAATAAAAATAACCTTGGTTTCTTTCCACTCCACCTTCAAAGTGGGATTTGGAAAGTGCTCCGAATGAAAGCACTAAAAAGGAAAAGGGAGCAAGAGACTTGGCACTACATAACCCAGGGCACCATTCACTGTTCTTTCTACGTGAGTGCTGCTACCTGGAACTGGGCAAGGAAATCTGTTAGGGATGCAATTGGTGACACAAAGAGACAGAAAGCTCCACAATTAAAAAGCATAGCTTTGGCTTTAAGCAGCATTGCTCATCCAGTAAAGGAGCAGCTTAAGGGAAGACATTATTACTGTTACATGTGGAGGCTCAAATACTATAGTTACTGTTCAAGGTATTTACTCTTAGAAATCAGCCGAACTTTATACAAAACTTAGTTTAGAGAAGAGGTATTTGGTAAGACGTATAGTCAGCAGATATTCGTCAATAGGACAATCACAAAGAGAGTGACATTTGAAACAATGCCTTTATAAAGCACCCTCACATACATTTGTTCAAATGCTGTTGCCACAGCCCACCAGAGAAAGGTAAGAGAGAATTCCTAAGGTACTTAACTAAAATAAAATTTTACACTGTACACATTATCAAGGAAATGGTTCTAAAATACCATGTAATATAAAATAATGCACTGCTTTTTCTTCTCCTTATAGTACTTCTCTGACAAATAACAGCTTCTGAGAGATATTCTTAGTCCTGTGAAGCACCATGAACCCTTATTCTGTTCCACCAATTTTCTTCCCACAGTAATTCCTCCATCCTCACTGAGACCTTCACCCTCAGTGTCGAGTAATGAGTTTATAACCCTCCTGTCATTATCCTCTACAAATGAAAAGATGAACTAATGACCATCACCTGTATATCTGTGTAGACGTAAATGATTAAGGAGTCAAACCACCTGTAAGTTTACCTCAGTTCCCTCCTTAACCACCACCAACAGGCTGTTAGGAGAAAATTTTAGGGCTCTACACCAACAAAGAAATGAAGATGAAAACAGCCAGGCAGTTCAGAGGGCAAGAATGCAGATGAAGCTAACAAGATGAGGACTGACTAGAAATCTGCCGGATCACTCAAAGAGCCCCCCCCTCCCTCACGCAGCCGTGCAGACGAGTGCACTACATTCACCCTGGGAAGAGACTAGACGTTTCACTGCGGAGAGGTTAAACCTAAGAATTTCGGACCACAGGGTCCACGCTAGAAAGGGGAATTGTTTAAAAATCTATATAGAGCATATGTACTAAATAATGAGAACTCCTTTTCTTTCAGTCTAAGAACTCTGAGTGTTAAGTTTATAACCTCCAGGAAGGAAATAGAAGAATTTCTCTCTGGAAAGTGGCTAATCCAAGAAAAACAAAACGAATGAGAGATACTGATAAATGATTACCCTAACAAAAAAATTGAATTAATACAAATAATTGAAAAACTTATATAGAACCACAAAAGACCCCAAATAGTCACAGCAATCTTGAGAAAGAAGAACAAAGTGGAAGGTATCACGCTATCTGATAACAAACTACACTAAAAGCTTATTTCAAATCAGCACAGAACAGGCATAAAAACAGACACATTGATCAATGGAATAGAATGGAGAGTCCAGAAATAAACCTACGCCTATATGGTCAATTGATGTGTATGTTTTCTTGCCCAGGCAAGAAAAAGGCAAGAACATACCAATGAGGTAAAGACAGTCTATTCAATAAATTGTGTTGGGAAAATCGAACAACTACATGCAAAAAATGAAACTAGACCACCTTCTTACATCATATACAAGAATAAACTTAAAATGGAATAAAGACTTAAATTTAACACCCAAAACCATAAAACTCCTAGAAGGAAACATAGGCAGCAAATTCTCTAATGTTTTCCTCAGCATTTTTTTTTTTCCTGATATCTCTCCTTAGGAAAAAAAATAAATAAATAAAATAATCAATGGGACTACACCAAATGACAAAGTTTTTGCACAGCAAAGGAAACCATTAACTAAATGAAAAGATAACCTACTGAATGGGAGAAGATAGTTGTAAATGATAAATCCAAAAGGGGTTAATATCCAAAATGTATAAAGAACTCATATAACTTAAAACAAAAAAATAAACAATCCAAGAAAAATGGACAAAGACCTAAAGAGACACTTCTCCGAAGAGGGCACTCCAATGGCCAATAGGCATATGAAAAGATGCTTAATGTCACTGATCATAAAGAAATGACTTTAAAGCCACAGTGAGATATCTCCTCACACTTGTCAAAATGGCTGTCATCAATAAATCAACAAACAACAAGTGCTGGCAAGGATGTAGAGAAAGGGGGACTCTTGTGCACTTTTCATAGGAATGCAAACTGGTGCAGCCACTATGGAAAACAGTATGGAAGTTCCTCAAAAGTTAGAAACAAAACTACCTTATGACTCAGCAATTCCACTTCTGTGTATGTATCTGAAGAAATACAAAACAAAAATTCGAAAGGATATAAGCAGCCCTATGTTCAGTGCAGTGTTATTTACAATCACCAAGATATAGAAGCAACCCAAGTGCCCATCAATAGATGAGTGGACAAAGTTCAGCTGCAGTACAGCCCTGGCCGGGTGGCTCCGTTGGTTGGAGCATCGTCCCATACACCAAAAGGGTGCCGGTTCATCTCCCAGTCAGGGCACACACCTAGGTTGTGGGTTTGATCCCCTGTGTGGGCATGTATGGGAGGCAATCCATCAGTGTTTCTCACATCAGTGTCTCTGTCTCTGTCTCTGTCTCTCTCTCACTCTCAAAGCAATGAAAAATGTCCTCAGGTGAGGATAAAAAAAAAAGTTCTGGTACATATACACAATGGAATATTACTCAGACATAAAAATAATGAACTCTTACCATTTACAACAACATGGATGAAGCTAAAAGGTATTATGCCAAGTGAAATAAGTCAGAGAAAGATAAATGCCATATAATTTAATTTATATGTGGAATCTAAAGAACAAAATAACCTAACTAAACAGAAATGGACCCACGGATGCAGAGAACAAACTGATGGTTACAGGGGAGCCTGGGGGTGGCGGGAATAGAATAGATAAAAAGAAGGTATTAAGAAGTACAAATTATTAGTTAAAAAATAATCATGTGAAAAGTACAGCACTGGGAATATATTCAGTAATATTGTAATATCTATATAATGTGCCAGGTGGGTACCTGTATTATGGAGTGGATCACTTCATAAATAATGTAATTGTCTAACAACTATGCTGTACACCTAAAAATAATATAATATTGAATGTCAACAGTAATTGAAAAAAAATTTATATAAAAAAATGTAGTCTACAAAACAATGTTAAATGAAATGTTATTTTTAAACAGAAAAAAAGAGTTAGAGTCCAATTCCCCTACAACGACACTAGCTATTCCATTCCACAAGCTCTAACCTCACACACAGGCTCTACTTAGTTATTTAGTATTCTATTCTACAATATGAAGAATCATCAGATACAGGGTTTAAATCACTTACATGAAAGGGAGAAATTAAACACACACAGAAAAGAAATAGGATAAATAAACAATTTCAAAAATAGAAATCTTAATAACAATCCCAAAAGAAAGTATAAAACATACTATAACAAGTATAGAATGTTTTGTTAAATTTTCCAAATAGCAAAAGTTAGCTCTTAGAAATTAAATACATGATGTTAATTCTCCTGGAATTAATAAAATGATGGGAACCTAAGGTTGAGGAAATCTGTTATAAATTAAAAGAAAAAATCCCAGGAGGTTGAAAATGGGGAGAAAAGATAACACAATGAAAGGATCAGCATAACCAAACAAGTATCTTAACGCCAGAAGTTCTAGAAGGAACTATTAAAACAAAATAGAGAAAATGATCAAAGAAATAATTCAAGAAGGTTTCCCCAATCTGAAGGATATGAGTTTCAAATTAAAAGGTTACACCCCATAGCCAGCACAAAAAATGGAAAATATATATATATATATACACACACATAAAAACCCACCACCTGAATATCAGGGATAGAGAGAGATTCCTAAAACCTTCTGATATTTGATTTAATGCATAAAAGCAGAAACAGGTAACACAGAATCATATACAACTAGAACGGCATCAAGCTTCTCAACAGCAACACTAGGTAACAGACAATACAGCAAGGCTTTTTGTTAAATTTTGTGAGAAAATTATTCCCAGCCTACAAATCTATATACAGCCAAACTATTAATCACATATGAAAGTAGAATAAAGATTCATTCAGACATGCCAGATTTGGAAAAAAGTTTATTTCTTCTGCTGGACAGATAACCAGGGAATTGTGCTCCACCAAAAAGAGGAAGTGAATTGGGAAAAAAATAACACACATGACCCAAGAAACAGGGGGTCCAATATAAGAGAAAAGGGAACTCCCAGGACAATGGTAAAAGAAAACTTTAAGACATCTATACAGTAGCACTAGTAGCAAATAAGAATGAAAATGGAGAGAAGTATACCAAAATAATAATGATTTCAAAAATTAAAACTATCTCATGCATTTGAAACATTCAGAAAATGTATGCTTCTGTAATAGTGTTGGGGAATTAATAGTTAAGTACATTCAACACTAATCAAACAAAAAAGGCAGTTATTAACTCTAGGAATAAAAGTTTGTAAGATAAAATGTTTAATGGAAGTATAATTCATATATACATGGCCATAATACATTAATAATACACATAAAATGAGCAAAAATAGTGTTATAATAATATCAGGTAAAAGGAAGAATAGAGATAATGAGTGTTGGCCCTAAAAGCTAAATCCTATTTGGTACTCAAAATAATGTTCTTCACCCCAAAAAATGTTTGCATCTTAATTCTAGAACCTGTGAACACTGCATGACAAAGTAGAATGAAGGCTGTAGATAGAATTAAGGTTGCTGATCAGCTGATTTGAAATAGGGGGTTTATCCCATATTATCCAGCTGGATAAGCCTTCAAGAAGCTTCAGAAATGAGCACAGCCACACTATCACTTGGATTTCAGTGTGAGAATCCTTCAGACCTCTGAACTACAGAACTGTAAGAAAATAAATTTGTTATTTTAAGGCGATAAGTTTGTAGTAGAAAGTATGTAGATAATATCAAAATATGGAAGATAAGAAAATTGAAACATAAGCATTTTATTTAGAGGTAAATACCTAAAAATAAACTAAGAAGGACTGCCTCTAAAAAAACCACGAAGATGACAGGGGCCTAGAGGGCTACCCTTTTCATTGCAAGACTTGCAAACTACAATTTAATAAAATAAAACAAAAGGTAATTCAGAACACTCAAGCAAGCAGAACTCACATTAGATACACAAAAATAATAAAATCACAAGACAGTGGACCAATCATAAGGTTTCTGAAAGGAGGAAGAGGTAAATTATTTTTTCAAAATGCACTGAAGTGACATACACCTTACAGTTGTTAAGGAACATTACACAAAATGATAGAAAAGCACTTCCAAGTGATTGAAAAGGTAAGCATTGTTCTTTCAGGGGACAGATATATGGAGCAAGTGAACTAAAGAAGATTCATCGGATAAGGAAGTGGAGGTCTGAACAAAGGTGGCTGCGTAGGCAAGAACAAATATGAGGTGTAACAAGAAACCTGGTTAGTTCTCAGACTCAGCAGATGACAGATTACAAATGGCTCCCTCTGATAACACAAGCAAATAAGACACAGCAAATTTTAAAATGGTAGCGGTTGTTTTGTTATGGTTGTTTACAATAATGATTTTATTGCTTTTAACATGGAATAGCAAATGAAGTAACATTTTAGGATTCAGTTAAGCCAGAATACCTGGATAAAACATACTTAATATTTTCAAAAGAATATAAAATATAACCATTGAACTATAGTCAATTAAATAGCATGAAATAGAAAGTAATCTCAAAAATGTATCTCAGGTGACATTTAGGTGACAGAACCGAACTTTAACCACTCACAGGAACAAAACACAAAGCCTTCCTTTCCACTGTTCCGCCCTCACTGGCACCTCAGCAGTCCCTGTGCGAATTGCTGTAACTAGCAGCAAAAAGAGAGTCAGCAAGCATTTACCGACAAGCATGTATCTACAGATCTGCTTCTCGGACTCTTAACTTTTTTAAACATCAACAATAGCAAATAAACATTTGACAACTAGATTCAGCTTCATACTGGCAGAATGATAAAAAAGAAATGCCTCAATTTAAATCCATACATTCTGCTACCTAGATTATAACATAACTCGTTATATAAAGACTAACAAAATAAAATTTCCTTCTAACACCAAGATTCCGTAAGTCCAAATCTTGCTCCTGCATTTCTTTGTCACACTAACGACATACATTATGGGAAAACTAATTCACATTAAGAATTAATCTCTTCAAGCTTACTTACTTAACTTCCATTACTAGTTATGACTACTCTACTAGGTGTGGGAATTTGGGCATTTCTGTGTATAAGGCACTAGAAAAATCATTTCATCTAGAAGGGGCTAAACCTGGTTAAAATCCTGAGACACAACTTCAGACAAGTTTCATAACTCATTTTCTTTGGAAAGGGGAAGATCTGAAGACTCTAATGGGCTTAAAAGAAGCAAAATCCAGAGAATTTAGGTATTAGATGTTCAAGAGCAAACAATTTTCTTTATCCTTGACATCTTCATTACCAAGTGCAGGAAACTAAAAAACTAACATTAATGTTAGCAGATCATGTCATTAACTTTTCTACCCATTGGCCGCTTCTAAAGGCTTATGTTCATCATTAGCACACTGGGGTTTCATCACAATATATCTACTTAGAGATTTAGGTTTATTTTTCCTGTTTAGGATTTATGACTTTTAGATCTGAAGATTCACATCTTGCAGTAATTTTGTGGTTTATAAAAAAAAAGTTTCTAAACATTGCCTCTCTCCTAGTGTCTCCTTCTGAGAGTCCTCTTATACATATACAGAATTATCTCATGCCCTGGCTGGTGTGGCTCAGTTGGCTGGAGTGTAGCCCTGTACACCAAAAGGTCGCAGGTTTGATTCCTGATCAGGGTACATACCTAGGTTGTGGATTTGATCCTGCATTGGGGCGTGTGAGAGAGACAGTCAATAGATGTTTCTCTCTCTCTCCCCGTCCCCCTGACCCCCTCTCTAAAATCAACACGCATGTCCTCGGGTGAAGATTAAAAAAAAAAAAAACAGAATTGTCTCATTCTACCATCCAGATCTATTGACCTGTATTTCACATTTTCATCTCTATTTTCAGTGCTGCGTTCTGGCTAATTTCTTTATATCCACCTTCAAGTTCACTAATGGTATCTTTGGCTGTATCTAATTTGCTACTTAATCCATTCAACAACTTCTGACCTCCAAATATATTTTTCTTTTTTAAATTCTCTAGTCTTTATTGACAGTATCTGTGCCTCTCTCACATCTACAACTCTCTCTTTTGCTTCCTTAATATTAAACATGGTCATTTTATACTCTGTTTCTTATTATTATATTATCTGAAATTCTAGAAGTCTGAATCAGCCAATGGAGGTCTCCACTAGCTCTTGCTCTTCGTGGGTTATTTTCAAGTTCTTGGTGATACTGGATTCTGAGTTTACATTTCACACAGCCTTCTGCTTCAAATACACTGTCACAGCAAGGATCTGTGCTCACTACTAGATACCCAAAGATGTAACCAGTCCACCCAGGATCTTTTTAAGTTGACTTATTGGTTTGATGGTTCCTAGACTATGAAAGAAATTTAAATCTGTGTGATGACAACACTGCGGTTACAAATTCTCGTGGAAAGCACCCTCCCTCTTCCCCATCACTGCCAAAACAAAGAGACTTTTTTATTAAATATAGAGTGGGCAAATTTTTGAAATAGTACACCCTTTCACTAGTCCTTAAAAGATAGGAGCTTAGGGAATCTGAACACCAGTTTCCAATTCCTCACTTCCTGTCCCCACCACATTGTTGGTGGTTAAAAACCAAGCCCACTGACAACTGAGGTTGTGACACATTAGGATAATCAAAATTTAAGTGCCTGCTTTCCACTCCAGATTTTAGTTTCCTCCTTGTTTTATTTTTACTTTATTTTTTTATCCTCACCCAAGGACATGCTCAACGATTTAAAGAGAGGGGAGGAGAGGGAGAGAGAGAGGAAGAGAAGCACCGATGCAAAAGAGACACACCGATCAGCTGCCTCCCGCAGGCACCTCAACAGGGCACCAAACCTGCAACCTAGGCACCTGCCCTGACCAGGAATCGAACCTGTGATCTTTCAGTCTATGGGATGATGCTCCAACCAACTAAGCCACATCAGACAGGACAGTTTCCTCCTTGTTTTAGACATTTTCCCCACTTTCTTGCAGGTTCAGCAATTCCATTAGAATTAAATGTTATATATTATTCAGCACAGGTTTTTGTAAAGGAGAGAATTTTAGGTTAACTAGTATGCCGCACTGCCAAGCACAGAAGTCGTGTCACACTATGCTCTGGAGCTTACAAATGAATTATCTGCTCCCTACAACTTCATCCATGATACAGGAGGAGACAGCAAGTATCTTCTTAAGTTAAACATTGCAGAGTATTCAGAAATATTTAACACATATATGAACCCCAAAATATACTTAACTATACTGTCAGTTTCCTTGAAAGTAATACAAATCATTAGCTACCTCAGAGTAGTCATTAGCACTGAAATGATAAATGAAGAGTGGTTAAAAGAGCATTTGGCATGTTAGTGTTCAATAAATGTTAGCTAGTACATGCTCATTATTGTGACTATTATTACAAACAATACAAGTTTGGATTGCAGAAGTTCAGCTCACATACATTAAGGAGTAACGAGGAAATTTACTGAAAGATACATTAATCACTACACCTCTAGTCAGTATAAACTCTGCCATCAACTAGCTGTGTAATTTTGTATTTAAAACCTCTGTGGCTCATTTTCTTCATGTGAAAAAAGGAGTGGTTGGATTTGATAATGACTAAGATTTTTAGCTCTAAAAGCCAATGAATAGCTTCAGTGGAAGGGGATTAAACCCTACATGAAGGGATATAAAAAAATGTCTGTGAAAGGAGTAGTATTTTCATCTACCATCAATAAGTATATTTTAAAGGCAAAAAACTATCTGGATTTGGAGTAAAGGGGAGAAAACTGTACTTGAACAATGATTAAAATAAAATTTTTTTAAAAAGGCAAAAAACTTGCACCAACTAAATGAAGCAGTTATGTTTTTGTACATATGGTAGAAAAATATGATTAGGAAAAGTCAGTGAGTGACATCAGTAAACACAGAATAACATTTAATGAATAAGCACAATCTGTTTACAAACAGATAAGAATATCTTTTGAAACCTTTTATGTCACTCCCTAGATTCTACAGCTATTGTTCTACTAGACAAAGAACAATAATTTTCTTTGTGATACAAATAATAATGTAAGGCAATATTAGAGGGTTTTTTCTATAAATAAAAGTTTTTATATGAAATAAAAATTACACCCAATTACTCATGTCTCTCATTTAGTATTATCCCCATACATGAACTTTACAAAAACTACACTTAGGATAAGACTTGAAAATAAAATGCTTAGGAAACAAGTGCCTGCTCCTTAGATTAGGTAATGTCATAACACATATGGAAAGGAAATATATGAAACTAAATTCTCAGTAATAACCACTGGTGGAAATACCCAAAGAAGGACTAATATGCAAAAGTCTTTTTATATTAAACTACATATTCTGAGTGCCAAAGTGGGAAATAAGGAGAGGAAGCCATCATTCTTGGTCCCTGAATTAAGAAACACGTGAGGAACAACTACGTAGGCATTAGGGCAGAATGAAATGAGATCATTTAAAAATACCACATAGGGCCCTGGCCAGGTAGCTCAGTTGGTTAGAGCACCACCCCAATAGGCCAAGGATGCGGGTTCGATCCCTGTCAGGGCACAAACGAGCATCAACCAATGAATGCATAAGTGGAACAATGAGTCAATGAATCAATCTCTCTCCAATCAATAAATAAAGATAAAAATAAATGTCACACAGGAAGCATGGAGTCTATTCTAGAACACCCTGTAGCAAGATTTTATTTTTTTAATTTTTAATGTGGGTAAGGATGCTAAATGACTAGCTGGCAATGTAAAGAAAGTCAGAGTAAAGAGCAAAACACTGTCTTTTAAATTAAGAAATTGTGAGTGAATATTTAGAGGGAATTGATAAAGGGCACACCAAAATAAAAATAAATGCAACATTCACGCACTCTGTGCAGGACAAAATCATTCTTCTTTCCACAGTTTAATTCACATTCTGCCATAGGGCAATCTGAATCCTATCACAAGGTACAAGTGCCAAGCTAATTATCTGACCACTATGAAATCTTGGCTCTGACAAGCTATTCTTCAACTGTAAGAACTCTAGCTGCATGCAACCAAGATTCAGTCTTCTGCTTCAATCACTGCATGTAACTCTGGGCTGTTTCTCACTGGGGAGGGCAATCATCCTGGGGTAAGGATGCAAGTTTTTGCCTGTACCTAACCAACCATGATCACCTGCTATTGATACCTCATGCGTACATCAACTTTGACTCATACGTCTCATTCATTCACTCACTCATCTATTAAGCGTTTACTGTTCACTACTACATACCAAGCTCAGTCTGGGGTCATCGGATTAACAAGACCAATTCAGGCTCTTCCCTCTGAAATCACAATCCAGTGAGAGAAGTACCATTGATCATTAAACCAACAACACAAACTACACAAATATGTACCTAACTGATACTGAGAAAAATGCCAAAAATGGAAAGTACAAAGTGCTATGAAAACATAAAAGCAGCAGCCCTGGCTGATGTGGCTCCATGGATTGAGCACTGGGCTGTGAAGCAAAGGGTTTCTGGTTCAATTCTTAGTCAGGGCACATGCCTGGGTTGCGGGCTGGGTCCCCAGTGCAGGGCGGCCAAGAAGCAACCATACACTGATGTTTCTCTCCCTCTCTTTTTCCCTCCCTTTCCCTCTCTCTAAAAATAAATAAATAAAATCTTTTTTTTAAAAAAAAGAAAGCAAGCATAAAGAAGAAAGGGACAGAACTAGTCTAGGGAGTCTGAAGAAAATACCACTTAGGCTCTGACAAAGGAATTAGTTAAAAGAAGGAATTGGGAAGAATATTGCACACTCATGAAATACTGTCACGGCCTAGACACAATGTCACAAGCAGGGCAGCAAACAGATAGCTGGTGTAGATACTATTCACTCAAAGGGCCACATGCCACCAAGTTTCTTTTTCCTAAGGTAATAATAATGGGCAAAATCACTGACCATTTAATGCACAAAAACTGCTGGGGAAAGTTCCTATTATATGTGGAAGTTGAATGTGGCCTTCTGTGGCAGTTTAACATGTTCCTATTTACTCTGGAATAAACAACTGTTCACAGAGAGAATCAAAGGACTTTAAATTACAGCAACATACAAAATTCTGTTAATAAATACACTAAAATCTTAATGAATCACTTAATAAAGCACTTAGATATTTGTTGAATAAATATCCAAATAAGTGAGTCCACAATCAGTGCATAATAAAGAATACAAAAGCAAATTCACCTAATAGGAAATACAGTCAATAAAAGACATATGATGAAAGTTCAAATTTGATGTAACTGAAAAGTGAATTAAAGGAAAAGCAAACCATTACTTGTATGTACCATCACCAATATTTAATGTTGTTGAGAGTTTATTACAACAATCATTACCATTCATTACTAGTTGTATTACATATTCATGGAATGATTTGGGAAATCAACATATATTAAATGTTATTTTTAGAAGTTTATTATCCATCACTAAGTTATTCAGCCCTAGATTTAACTAAAAATAACCAAAAAAGAAAGAAAAAATTCTTATAGCAATATAAATTACATCAGCAAACACTTTAAATGGCACAAAAGGGGAGCATACTTAAGTGCAATTATGGAACATCTCATTGTTATTAAAAGATTATGTTACTTGATATTTATGTAAAAGTATAAAAAGTGTATGTATTAAAAAATGTTAAATCAAAAAAACAGAACATAAAGTGCAATATGGTTGTGACTGGATAAAAACTACACATGGAAAAATATTAGAAATTACAGTATATAGAAATTTTCATTAATGTAGAGAAAAAAATTTTTGCGAAACTTCATATTCTCAAAAAATTGAGTTACTAACTTTGGAGACTTAAATATCAGCATGTAACAACATTTCACATTAAAAACAAAGACAAATAATGCTCTGTAATCACTGTAGGTAGAATCAAAGGCAATAAAAAACCTACAAATTTTGGCATATATATAGCCAAAATTACATAAATGAAAAGGATAAACAGAGTATAATATATACATTCACATATAATACTAAGCTTTCCAATAAATAACTCAAATAAGAAATAAAATGCAGGATGATCTCAGGACTATAAGAAATATATTTAAAAGACAAGTGCAAAGAGAGTAAGAATAAAAATGACAATGCATTCTATATATAAACTAAGCCCTAAGTTATTCGCAAATCAGGGCAGGCCATGTCCCTAAAGAACAAAAGTTGTTACTACTACCAAATTCAGAGTTAGTTATCATGACAGGTAGCTTAGGTATGGTTAAGCTACATTTAAAATAACTACACATAAATCAAAATGGAATTCAAAATAATGTTCAAGGAACTAACAAGAAGTCAGAAAAAGAAAACGAACTAAAAACAGAGACATCAAATGGAAGGCAAAAACTAAAATGGCAGACTTAAGGTCTAATCTTAAGTCTAGCAAATGAAAGACAAGATTGACAGAGTGAATTAAAAGTATAACCCAACTATATGCTGTCTACAAAAAACTCACCTCAAATATAATGAGGAGGGCAAGATGAAAGTAAAAGCATAAAAAAGGCAGATCATACAAATACTAAGCAAAAGAAAACAGAGCATAGTAAAATGCCACTGAACGAGCACAACTGCTAAAAGACAGAGCCGACGACAAGCACTCATTGTCAAGGAGGTGGAAAAACTGAAACTCGTGCACTGCAGCTGGGAATGTGAAATGGTGTAGCTGAAGTAGAAAACGAGAAAGCAGTTCTCAAAAGTTAAACACAGTGATATCACATGATCCAGCAATTCCACTCCTAGATAAACACACAAGAGAACTGAGAATATATGTCCACACAGAAGTTTGTACAAGAAAATTCACAATGGTATTGTTCTAAATAGTCAAAAACTGAAATTCAAATGTCCACCAACTGTTGAATGGATACACAAAAGGATAGTAAATATACCAATGTTATAGAATCTCATTTAGCCACTAATAGAAATCAAGTACCATACATCCTACCGCATGGAGTACCCTCGAAAACATCATGCTAACTGAAATGTCAGAAAGGTCCCATACAGCATGATTCCACTTATGGAAAATACTGACAACAGTTAAATCCACGGAGATGCAAAGTACATAGATCATTGTTATGAGGGCCAAAGGTTAAGTAGAAACAAGGAGTGACTACTAAAAGGAGAAAGAGTTTCTTTTTGGGGAATAAGATATGTTCTAAAACTAGACAGTGGTGATGGATGCAAAATGAATATAATAAAAATGTATCAATTGCAAACTTTAAAATGGTTAAATGTTAATACTGTGTTATATGAATTTAACCTCAATTATTTTAAAAGAAGAAATGGCTATATTAACATCAGATAAAACAGACTTAAGACAGATCCAAAAAAGAAGAAAAAAACCCCAGAGTAGGTACTCCAACAATCATAGCAATTCTCCATGTGCATGAAAGCAATACATGGCTACGAAAACCACAGCTCACAGCTGATAAAAAAGTAAATAAACAATCCACAATTCTAGGTGGAGACTACAACAATTCTCTCATCAATTTGACAGAACAATTAGACTAAATATCAACAAAGATACAGAAGATGCAAAAAAAAACTATCAACTAATAAGCTCTTCTTGATATTCTATAGATATGATATAACAGCAACAGAATACACTCTTTTCAAGTGCCTCCCAAGCATATAACAAGATAGATCACATTATTCTGAGCTATAAATAAGGCTTAACAAATTTAAAGAAATTGAAATCAACAGAATTTGTTCTCTGACTACAATAGATTCAAATTAGAAATCAGTAAAAAAAAAAAAATAGGAAAATCTCCAAATACTTGCAAATTAAACAGATCTAAATATTCCACAAATCAAAGAGAAATACTCAAGGGAAATAAAAACATGTTGTCCAAACACAACATAGCAAATTTGTAGAACACAACTAAAGCTGTGCAATGAGGGAATTTTATAGTACTAAATGTACACATTAGAAAAGTAAGTCTCCAGTCAATATCTAGGTTCCCCTCAAAAATGTTGAAAAATAAAGAGCAAAGCAAACCCAAAGCAATCAGAAGAAGGATATAATAAAACTAGTAGAAATCAATGAATACATTTAAATTATTTTTTAATGAGTAAAACTGACAAGCTTCCACTAAGACTAAGAAGGGACAAAGAGAGAAGACATCAATTGCCTATACCAGAAATAAAATGTTCCATTATAAGAGACTAGACAATATCAAAGATTAATAAGAAAATACCTAAAATAATTCTACACACAGACTATGACAACTTTGATGATATGGATGGGTGGATGGATGGGTGGACGGATGGACAAATAGATAATGAGGTCTGCCTGGGAAAAGTCCAGTAATTATTAATATAATGAGAATGGTTTGTGTGATATCCATGTAACCTGGCAGCCAAGGAGAGTGGACTGGAATGCGTATGCATGAACAATGATGACTTCACGGTACTAGTCACTGGGGGCAGTGGACGCCATTGAGTGAACATGTGTACTGTGCAGCCATTGCATTCAAAATGACTGAGCAAGTAGAGCAACGGATATGCATGAAATTTAGCATTATGCTTGAACATTCCTCCACAGAAGGTATTCGGATGATTCAGCAAGCCGCAGCTATGGGCAACTGGGGGTTGGCAGTTTCATCATGATGATGCACCCACTCATGCACCGAATCTAGTGCAGAGTTTTCTGGTGAAACATCAAATCACCCAGGTGACTCAGCTCCCATACAGCCCAGATTTGGTGACCTGCAACTTCTGGCTTTTCCTAAAACTAAAATCACCTTTGAAAGGGAAGAGATTTGAAACCATCAATGAGATTCAGGAAAATAGGACAGGGTAGCTGATGGGGACTGGAAGAACTATGTGAGGTCTCAAGGTGCCTACTTTGAAGGGGACTGAGGTGTCATTGTCCTATATACAGAATTTCTTGTATCTTGTATCTTCTTCAATAAATGTCTCTGTTGAAGGTAGTACATGGCTGGATACCTCTGGATAGACCTCATAGGTGAGTAGGTAGGTAGACAGATAGGTAGATAGATAAATAGATAGATTCCCAAAAAGTACATATCCAAGGACAGATGGAAAATTTATACCAAATCTTTAAATAGGAATTAACAGCTCTTATATACAATCATATCCAGGGAACAGAAAAGGAGAAAACACTTCTCATTTCATTTTATGAAACTACCCTCAATTCAAAACAAAGGCATTACAAAAAAGGAAGGCTACATACAAATTTTCCTCATCAATATACTTATCAAAGTACTTAACAAAACATAAAAAAGTGAAATTCAGCAATGAGTTTGTCTATATAAATATGAATACAATGTAATCAAGTGGAATTTATTCCATGAATGAATGTTTATTTTAATATTAGAAAATCAATATAATGCAACATAATAACATACTAAAGAAGAAAAATCATGATCTCTCTCAAGGCAGAAAATGTATTTGACAAAATTCATCACCTGTTCATGACAAAAACATTCAGGGAAATAAAAATGGAGTAACACTTAACATAAGAAAGAATATCTACAAAAATACCTAAAATTATTAAATGGTGAAAGACTGAATACTTTCACACTAGGATTGAAACAAAGTCAAGGATGTCAGCTCTCACTGCTATTATTCAACATAATGCAGAGTTCTGGCCAGTGCAATAAGACAAGAAAGAAAATAAGAGATACACAGATAGAAAAGTAAAAAAATACTTTTTTTTTTGTCCCTGTGTCCCTGAAAATAATTTTCCAACAAACAGTGCTACAAAAGGTAGACATCCGCAAGCAAAAAAAAAAAGAACGTCAGCCTAGGTCTAACATCTTATTTGAAAATACGTCAAAAGGAATCACTGACTTAAATATAAATGTAAAACTACAAACTTTCAGGGGAAAAAAAAAAACAGGACAAAAATCTTCAGAATCCAGGGTGAGGCAGAGTTCCTTGACTTAACAACAGAAGCAATAAAAATGAGCTACTAATACATACAACAACCTACAGAGATTTCCAGACAGCTGTGGAGAGAAAAAAAGCCAATCGCAAAACATCACCCATTATATGATTTTTTTTTAATATAGCATGCCCAGAAAAGGCAAATCCTCAGAAACAGAAAGCAGATTAGCAGTTACTAGGGGATGGGACAGAGGAGGGATTGGGGAGTGATTACTTAAAGGGTATGGGGCGTTTTTATGGAGTGATAAAAAGGTTTTTAAACCAGAAAGAGTTGGCAGTTACACCACATTGTAAATACACTAAATACCACTGAATTGTACACTTTAAAATTGTTAATTGTATGTTATGTGAATTCCACCTCAACAATAAAAAAAGAGAGAGAAAGAAATCAATCAATCTAGGGCAGGTTTAAAAAGAAAACCCACTGGTTCACATATTTAAAACCTAAAACAAATTTGACCACCACCTATTTATTATCCTTTCAATTACCCTTTTATTTCATGTTTATGAAAATTCATTTTTGGAAGAATGTTCAGTGTTTAAACTATAGCAGGTGCTGTTCTAAGAGCTGAAGGGAAGAGAAATATAGGCGCTTGTATATGTAGGTGGCACCACTGTAAATCTTTATGGACTAATATACTTTTTAATTCTTCATGATGTTCATCTAATCACAAAGCTATCCTAAAAAGAGTTATTTTACATTCCAAAAGTTACACAATTATCATTACTGAAGGAAAACTAAAACTTATTCCTGTGTCCCTGAAAATAATTTTTCAAACTAAGTCAGAGGCAAATTTCATATGCTATACAATGCTTATACTGATGGGTTATTACACTGAAAGAATATTAACCTTCAATCCCTGAAGCATCAAGAAATGTTTGCAGGAATACTTTTGGCCTCTTTATCTGGTCAAAGCACTAGATAGTATCTGTACAAAGCTAAGTAGTATCTGTACAAACCAATCATTTCACCAGCAGTTTTATATTTCTTTAAAGCCTCATATAAAAAGCACCTGCCTAAAGTGAGTAATGGAGTTTTATATTCATTGCACTTAGGAACAGCGTATGTAACCTATTCCGTTTTCCTCCCTTGTGGAATATATTTCAGCTTATATTGCACAACACATTACCAATGCATATAAAGACTCTCTGATCAGCCATTTGGACTGCAGTCAGCAACCTGCCTGAGTGCCTTATTTTTTTTCCCCTGACCTAAATAACATACTCATTTTATTCAACAACTTAAATGAAAAAATCTTTTTAAGATGGTGATCTTACTTTCTTAGTAAACATGTAACACATGTATATGCACTCACTATATTTGGAATACAAATGCAAACATACAATCCTTGAACAAAATTTGTGCATTAATAATTGAAAACAACTTGACCACATCATTCCAAGGGAATGAAACAGGAGCCTATATGGAATGTCTTCATGTCTGTTTTCTCTCCTGAGCAACCTACAATTAAAAAATTATTGCAACCACACTAGCAAAAAAGCTAAGCTAATTTTCATACATTAAAGGACTGAAAGTAGGTCCAAACTATTATTAATATTGGATCAACCTTGTATCAGTAAGACCCTGAAATATTTTCAAAGTATAAGTATTCCAATCATTGCCAGAACTTCATGAAACAGGAATGAAGATAAAATTTAAAAAGAGTAATGATAAAAATGTGGCATGATATTTTAGAGCTGAGACAGATCTAAAATTTAAGTGCAACTGATAAAAAGAGTAATTAAGACTGAAGAAAATTCAAGAAATAAAAAAATTAGATTTGCCATAGTTATAAAATTATGGCTTGGTATTATTGTAAAATGCTATAATATATATTTTAATATACTGTAACATTACAGATGAGTACACAGAAAATAAATAATAGTGTGCAAGGCAAAAGCATCACGCTGCGCCCTGCTGGTACTCTCATGCAGTAATCTAAGGCAAATGGCTAGTATCAATTAATGAACATTTACTTAGACTCAACTATCCTAAGTTAACTTTACTTAGACCCAACTATCTGAAATTAACTTTATTGAGCGTTCAGATATTCGGAGCTATTACACACACACACGCACGCACGCACACACAAACACAATGGAACATCATTCAGCCACGAGAAAGAAGGAAATCCTGCTGTTTGTGACAACAATGGATGGACCTTGAGAACATTACGCTAACTGAATTAAGTCACAGAGAGAAAGAGAAATACTGTGTGGTATGACTTCTATTTGAAATTTTTAAAAAAGAAAGAAGGTCAAACACAGAAAGAGAGGAAAAAAGTGATTCCCAGGGTTGGAGGGTGGTACAAATAGAAGTTGGTAAAAAAAAAGTACAAATTGTCAGCCATAATATAAATAACATCTGAGGATCTAATGTGTAACATTTAACTATAGTTGACAACACTGTATTGTATAATTGAAATTTGCTAAGAGTAGACTTTAAATGTTCTCACCTATACATATGAAAATATGTGATGAATGTTGTTAACTAATCCTTTCACAATGCAGACATATAGCAAATCACAATTTTCAAATACACAATATGTCAAATCTTACAATTTTGTCAATTATACCTCAACAAAGCTGAAAAATCAATGGTATTGGAAAAATAACTATAATCAAGAATAATTTCCTAGTGTTAGGTAAACTGAAATAAGAAAAATTAAAATATTCATATCCTTTCATTTTGTCTACTCAAAATATAAATCAAAATTGTTCTAATTTCTAAACTCAAGGTATTTGGCAAAGAAAGATTCTCTCTAAAGAAAACATGAAATTTACAGAACCATTTATAAATTCACTCTGATCAGTTACCCAAGTTCTGGGAGTGTCATAGCATGGTAACAAATGCTTAAGAAGCACCTGGAAGCAAGAAAAACACATGCCCTCTCCTCAGGCTGTTTAAATTCTAGCAGAAAATAGCTCAAGTTTATTGATGCTTTTAAATAGGTGCAAGTCACCATGCACAATACTTTATATATTTTTTCCTGAAATATCACAAAAATAACATGAGTTAGATAAACAGTACAATCATCACTGGAAAAAAAGGATTTGAGAGGTTAACTTGTCCAAGGCAAGGTCACACAATAGGACTGAACTAGGACTTACTGTCAGTTTGACACTGAAGACTATGTTCTCAAACACTATGTTCCAAAGATTCATGACTCACTAAAAACAATTACAACATTAAAGTGACTGTGAAACATGAGAGAAAGCACAAGACAGAGAACAAGAGAGAACAAATCAGTCACATTCATTTATGGTTGTTGTCTGTGTGACAAACACGAGCTCTAGCAGGTAAGCATAATGAAGGACTAACCTTTCACTTCCCACGTGCTACACACACGGGCGTACATTTCCAGTACACAAGCATGTCTGTGCATCTCTGCTCAGCAATCTGCCATGAGGAGGTATCCATAAAGCTAATATAGTCCTTCTTCCTGTTTATTTTAGTGAATCAGCACTCATATAGGCTGATATTGACAAGTAATGCACTGCCAATTTAGAATCTCATAACTTAGTCTATCAATTTTAAGATAAATGGACAAAATAAAGAACATTCTTAATGCTGTTATGGAAAAATCTTCTAAAATGTGACTATCCTATGTATAAATTCCAGGTTCCAGTAACACCCAGGAAAATAAAATGTAAGGGTAACTTTTCTAAATGTGTATGTCCTCGAAAATTTTTCCTCCATGAGAATTTTTACGCTGTAGTCATACTAGATCCTTAAGTGTGGAAAAGTGTGACATATCTAGCATATGCTACTTTTAAAATCTATATTAATAAAACTTCACGGGAAATACTAAATAATATTTGAAAAAAGCAAATTAGAGTAGTCACAAATTAACAACTAACTCAAAAAACCAAAGTATTTATTATAAAAACTGTACTGGTTTAGGTTGCATTGGTTTTTAATATCAGTAATTCTTAATGCAACTTGAAACATTTATAATATTGTAAGTTTCAAAGAATTATTTTATAAGTTGGCTTAATTTGTGAGAAAATAGCTTTTATGAATGCCAGTTGTACTACTTTGGAAAGACAAATGTAAACCTATTTAGTGATCTGATTTTCTCTTTCATCTTGTCTCCAGTTTCTGTGTAGATTTATAATGTTCATTGTTTCCAATTTTAACAAATCACCTAATGGCAGAAAGGAAAATATGTTAACCTTGGAATTATTTGCAGTTGGAGAAATCCCTTTTGTCTGGCCCATACAGGGCCTGCAATCTGTTTTAAACACAGATTGTCTGTCTTTCGTCTGACAGCCACCAAGCTGCACAAATTACTTTCTGCCTGTTCACCTGTTTGCAGCTGCATCTGTAAGCTAAAGATTCTGCAGTTTGACTTGAGCAACCACTTCAGGATTGATGACATGTGCTGCTGATAAAGTGAGCAATTTGAAGAAATTACTGGCTATCGTTATTGAAAGACATCTGGGCATGAGCTGAGAACTAGAAGCCTTCAATCATGTGCTTGCAACCTGCAGTGGCGGCAGCAGTGTTTGAAGTGATACCCTACTAAAAAGAAGTTGGCCCTGGCACTAAATAACCAGGCAATGTATGGAACATAATCTCTCAAATGAGTAATAAAAGGTTCTGTCTTGTAGCTGTAAAAATTTGGAGTTTGGTCTTTTCTTTAAAATATTCTTTGATTTAAAAAAAGGGGGGAGGGAGGCAACAATTTCTGTTTCTACTCTCTTCTAATAACTTTACTTATACATTACCTCTTATTTTCCATGTCATTAATTTATTTGAAACTGCTACTCCTACCACTGCTATAAAAAAATAGCATTTATTGAATATTTACTACATGGCCCATACCCTAACCCTAGAAAGCGCTTTATGTCTATTATCTTATTAATACTCACATCACCTTTATTAACCAGAGTTACTATTCCACTTCTCTGGTGGAAAACTAAACGAAAGCTCCAGGAAATTAGCCGAATGTCACACAACTATGAGTCTATCTCCTGATCAAGCGTTCATTCAATTTAACTGTGCAACCTTTCTGCTCTGGCTTTTTTGGAAATTTTCTGGTATCCTGAAGTACTTCTGATGTGTGATCAATTGTATATTTTGCCAGAACCATTGTATCCTTCAAGTTAGTCTTTAAGAGATGTGGTTTCTATCCTCCCTTTCTATCTCATTTGATAAAATTTATTCCAAATCAGCTGTCTTCATGAATTGAGAAGCCTGACTCAATCAAATTCATCCTTCAAGGCTAGGGACAATGCTAAAAGCTCAAGCCCTTCAACAGTGTTTAAATCAGAGAGCAAAAATTCAAGTAAAAGTAAGCCAGAAATAAAAGCAAATGCACATCCTTTTAAGAGAAAATAATGGCTACTGTTAAAAAGAAAACATACCTGCTAAGGCGTTACTTAACTAAACTAAAGGCATTATTTAAAAATATTTACAAGTTCGATGTTTTCAATAACAATGAGAAATGAATAATTAGTAAGAGAAATAAAATAATAGTGTAAGTATAATCAAATAATAAACTATGATATCTACAAATACGAAGTCAGAACAAACTGTAACTTACATCAATGCCAGAAAAATAATCAGGCAATATATTTAGAGGTATGTATGTGAAACATACATTCACCATGTTTGAAATGCAAAACTGGATAACTTTATTTTATAGTATCATTAAATTTTTAATTAAAATTAATATGATTTTGGACAAGCCCTTGAACACCTCTCCACTTGCAAATATTTAGAAACCAGTGCAGATTAAATTTAGTAAGATAAAAACCATTTATAAATCATAAGTAAAGCTGAAATAAATATAACCATTCAGATAATGAGTTCTTGTGCAGTGTCTAAGAATTTTTAATACGTGCACATATTTCAAACATAGTATAAAAGTCGATAGTGTTGAAAACAGTTCAATTGAAACATGCACATTAACACCAGAAAATATGTATTAAAAATTTCATTAGCTGGTAAGCCATGATAGTTCTTAGAAAAAAATTACTATGATTAGATTAGCAAAAAAATTCACGTGTTTTTTTCCTTAAAATGAAAGACATATTTTTCATTTTCACCAATAACCTTATTGATTTGGATATTTTGATTATGTGGTTACCTCCTGCCTGGTAGAACACTAATTCTCAATTTGATCACTATCAACTTCTACTGGTCTACCCAACCATGGAGCACCATCCAGGGAGAAATCTCCAGCACAAAACTTCACAAACCACTTTTGACATGTTCTGTCAGTCATGGCACCTTCTCTATACACTGCACAGTTTGGGGCATTCATTTATTTATCTATTTATTTATTCATTTATTTATTATTTATTTATTTGCATTTCAGTTGTATTTTTACCTTTCTTGAAATAATAAAGCATAATATGCCAAAAATATGTCATTTGTTTTCTTCCATCTGCAATATTAAAATGGCTGCACAAAAATTCACCAAATTTTCTAAGTCTCTTTTTAAATGCACGCTGTTGTTACAGCTGTCACAATACAATTTAACAAAACTGTTTCAAACGAAGTCAAAGAGCCATCTTGTAAAATGCTACTAGAGCCATGTTACAGAAAAAAATAAACAAACTTTTTGGCCGACCCAATATTTTAAACACTATCAAAAAGAAAAATTCAAACTGTAAAATAAGTCTGCAGTTAAGTAACAGATATAAAAAGTTTAATTTACAAATATTAATTTGAAGATCAATCTTCCACATATCAAATCACTATTCTTGTTTAGGATGGGCACATTAAGTAAAATGGGTTTCTTTATTTGGTTAGAAAGGCAATGACACAAAAAACTGCCTTTTACAAAAGTTCTTTTAAATAAATGGCCTTTCCACATTTTTTTGTTGGTGTTTAAATTTCCACAGTCTTGGAAAATACTATCCCTGTAAATACTGGCATTTCTTTCAGAAAAATTTAAATACATTTGTAAAAATATCACTTTAACTTGTTAAAATTAAGTATACTGAAAAAATAGAAAGGCAAAGTCTTCAAGTTAAGTAACTATATAAATTTGGCTTTCACATTTCAATATTCATGAGTTGGATTAAACACAAACCTGACTGATTCTAGGCACAAAAGAAGATATGTATCACTAATGATTATAATATATCAAGCCTTTATTTAGGTATAGAATGATAGAGCAATAGTAACATTCTTCCACACAAAGATAATAGTTAAGAAATACCATCTATGTCACTATCCTCTTTCCTAGCTGTATCATGAGTTCATATTTTTAATAGCACCTTTTATTTTTAAAGACTTAAGTCGTGAGAACATTCTTATGTACCACTTCATAACTTTGACCCAAAGTACGTATAAAAAGATTAGGCTTTATTTGGTATAAAATCAGCTGGCAGTTTTACATCTGTGCATGCAACATAAATACACCAGCTGGCATCTCAGGCACACACACATATGGACTTCAAAACAGAAACTTCCTTATTTGCAGCACTGCCAGGGTAATTTTGTATCCTCTGCATACTACAGCTATTTGTCAGGCCCCTGCAGGTGTGCACTGCACATAAACACACAGCTGTAGTCCAGCAAGCCAAGTGTTCCATCAAACACATAAAGGGAGACCTCAGCAGTTGGATTAGTCATCCCTACAACAGGTCCAGAGAGAACAATATGGGTTAGTATTTTTGGAAAAAGCATGGATGGGAAATTTATGATTATGGTAGTCTTACCAAATAACTGGTAGATTGTGTCATTTTTAAAGCAGTGCCTACTTATTTTTTTAGAATGGCTGGAGAAAATTAGAATTTTTTTTTAGTTTTAAATAAAAACAATAATCTATAAATTAGTTAATTAAGTGTAAAATATGAAAAGGTTTTCAAAAGTTGTTACAAGTATACCTTGGCTATAATAGTTATAAGTCATAATTAGTATGCCTTAAAACATTTACTAGTTCTACATTATACTTTATTATATTTATAATTCTACTTTTCAATTCATATGCATTTAAGATGAACTTGCCAAAAACAAGGATATGTGTCCAAAATCATGTATCATAACATTTAACAAAAGCTGCATGATATATTAACATTAGACTGTCAACAATTATTTACTTCTCAAATATGATATGAAAGTACATTCATCTACCAATGGCTAGGGAAATAAATAAATGAAAATATAAGACATGATTGTTTTGCAATCATACAAAAGCTCCCAAATGAATTAAATGTGACCTTATTAATATTCTTTAAAATAACAGGTAAGCACTTCAGGCAGTTGATAATTATGACTACTTTAACCACATTTCCCCAAAAGTGCTCCAAGTCCAGCTGGCAGTTGACAAAGCATGAAAGATAACTTAGAAAATGAGCTTGAATGCATTATGCCTAATATACTAATCTTCAGTGAACTTGAGGTCAAAGAGTTAGCAATCAAGAAACACTAGCAGTCTCTGACATCAGGGGATTCATGTGTTCTTGTGTCTGGAAGGTATAAAGGTCCTTAAAAATTATGTTAGTCTAATACAAATCCACCCTTCTACACAACACCTAACTTTATTAAGTATTACTCTAATTGAGCAACAAAAACATGATCTGAATTAGGGAAAGATAAAGGAGTGAAGGTTTATAATTATTTAATTAGATTCCTTTAAAGTAAATTGTCTTATGTCTTATATTTTATGTAACTCTAAACAGAAAATAGTTGGAATTCAACCTGGATCCCCATGTTACTGATGGGTCCCTGAGGTGTGATTCCTTGCTCTTTAAAGCTTCCTAGTAGACTTAAATGCTCCAGGTTGGATATGGCTGAGTTTTGTTTCTAAACCTCAGAATTACTGTTTTTCAGCAATTCTAGCTAAAAAATTGACATCACTATCTTTTGTCTCAAAATACTGTCATTGAGAAAAGTGTCAAAGGGTGAGGATGAGTAAAATATCTTGGCCCTTAATGGCCATAATAAAATACATTTAAAACAAATTCAAGTTAACAGTATCCATTCCAGTTATTTATTGCTATGGAACAACTCCAAAACTTACTGGCTTAAAACAACAATCTATTTTTATCTCTTATAGCTCTGTGGATTTTCTAAACTCATCCGGGTAATTCTTCCTGGGTCTCTTTCATGCAGCTGCATTCCGATGGTGACTGGGGCTGGAATCATCTGATGTCTTAGCTGAGCTAAAGGTCCAAGATGGTTTCATCATTCACCTGTGAGATACCTCAGCCTAGATGACCGGAAGAGTGGGGGAAGAAGCAAGTTCAGATAGGCGCCCCCCTCCCTCCCTCCCTCCCTCCCTCCCTCCCTCTCTCTCTCTCTCTGCGCCTCTTCTTTCCTCCTTTTTTCCTCTCTTCCTTCCCCCTCTCTCCTTCCCTCCCTCCCTTCCTTTCTTCCTTCTTCCCTTCCCTCCTTCCTTCTCTATGTGGCTAGGTTAGGCTTATTCACAACATGACTGTCTCAGAGACAGTGCACTTCTTACATGGTGGCTGGCTTGGCCCAGAGTAAATACTCTAAATGACTCAGGCAGAAGCTATAATATTTCTTAGAACCTAGCCTCAGAAGTCATGCAGTATCACCTTCACCACAATCTATTGGTCAAAAGTGAGTCATCACAGGGCTAGCCTGAACTCAAGGGGATGGGCTTAGAGAAGAATATAAATGCTAGAAAGCATGGTTCTTGGCCATCTTTGGAGAGTGGCTACCTTGGGATAGTAATATCATTAAAAAACATTTTATGTCTTCGTAGCAAACTGTTAATGATTTAAGATTTTACTTTTGTAATTATTTTGTTATTTACTAATGATATTATTATGCATGGTTTTGATCATAAACTATAGTAACTAAGGTATGGCAAGGTAAGAAGCACATTTCATTTTTTCAAGTTGATTTCACTGATGCCTTAGGAGTTAAATCTATACCCCAAACTAATGCTAATTCTATTTATAGTTTTAAACATGGAAATATAAACACTGAAAGTTTGTCTCAGTCATCATATAATCAATCTGTAAGAGTTTAAAATACTCACTACTAAATATTAAAAAGTTTGTCATTTACTAAATAAATCATATCTCATTTACTTAAAAGAACTAGACTAAGTAAATAATTACTAGGACTTTAAAGAGACTTATTAAAGGAAATGAATCAGAAGTCATAAATAGCTCACTACCTACACACATGCACAGGCGCATGAAAAATCATAATGGGCATCACTCTCTTGTTTATGGGAGACTGAGAGCAATTCTTAAAATGTTGACAGCTAAATGCAATAATTCATTTCCCCAAATAATTAGAAAGTATTTTCAGAAGATGGTAGAATAAAATATGGTGGAACAGGGGGGAAAAGAAAAATATTTAAAGATTTATTTACTTGGAAGGGGGATATTCGACCCTCACCCTATTTAAAAAATTCTAAAGGAAAAAAAAAAGATATAAAGGCAAAACTCCCTATAATTAAATGGCTTTTCTTAACTTTATAAAGAAGTTGGCCTAACATACTCCAGTCTCTATCTCATCCATGACCTATACTTTTCCAGAAGGTAGCAAGTGGTACTTCTTTTATATGTATAAAACTTTCCCACACAAAACTGTTAGTCTACTTCCTACCTATCTGTCCATCATCAATAATATCCACACATGCATGCATATACATAACATGAATATACACATCCTTCTTAAAAATATAAAAGGTGGTATGGTACTATACACACTCGTCTGCAATTTCCTTTTTTCCTTGGAATCTATCAATCTATCCTACATATATTGACAGATTACTAATATTAAATAGTATAGCATAACATTGCTAATAGTATAGCATAACAATTATTATTAGTAGTAATAATTATATTCACACGCCACCACCAACGGAGTCACATAAACCATGCTGAGAGAAAGAAACCACATACAAAAGAGCATATATGATTCCATAGATATGAACTTCAATAACAGGAAAAACTAAGCATTGAGACAGAAATAAGAAAAAGAACTGACTACAGGGGTGATCAGAATTGACTTGCAAGGAGGGCATGAAGAAACTCCTCGATTTGAGTCTGAAAAGGCTTGAAATTTTTGCTGGTTCTAAGACATAGAATAAAACCATGTATTAACAAACCATTTAATATATTTGCCCTTGTTTCTTCAAATGCAAATAAATAGCTCTCTCAAAATACTAAATCATTATTTCCCACATTTGGAACCAGTAAAGGAAACTGAGGTTCTTAGAGATCAACTAACTTAACCAAAATCTATGACTAATCAGGTAGAAGCCACATCCAGAACTCAAGCTTTCTCAGTTCTGATTCAGAGCTATTTTTCCTTTCTCTTTTAAAACTGTAGTTTCTAGATTGTATTACAAATTCTATTGGAAGTTTTTGGCTTTTCTCTCTAAGCAAATAGGTAGGAAAAACAAAGTCAAATCTGTATTTAAAACCCAGTACTTAGTCCTGGCTGGTGTGGCTCAGTGGACTGAGTACCAGCCTGTGCACTGAAAAGTTGCTAGTTCGATTCCCAGTCAGGGTACATGCATGGGTTGCGGACCAGGTCGCCTGTTAGGGACCTGCAAGAGGCAACTTATTGTTATGTCTCTTGCACATTGATATTTTTCCCCCTCTTCCCCTCTCTCTAAAAGTAAATAAATAAAACCTTTCTTTAAAAAAGTCTCTCCTTTAAAAAAAAAAAAGTACTTAAAGGCCTTAAAAGAAGGGATACCTACAAAGTAAGAACTTGAAATTATTCTACAAAATCTTCCTCCTGGGGTAAAAATAAGCTTTAGCGACTTACAACACAATCGATGCAATGAATTGGAAAAAAGTAGATAATAAGAAAACACCAACTAGAAAGTTATGCTTTGATTGATCACATTGATTACACTTTGGTAGTAGCTTTATGGATGATTTTCACCCATTTATTTTTCACCCATTTATTTATATGTTTTCTACTTAATCCCAGAATCAACCATCTATTTTGTAATAAAAAGATAAATAAAATGTTACATATCTTATAAAGGACACTCATTAAGCTGAAACACATTCTCCTTGACCTACAAACCCACATTTCAGACCCACCTTATAGAAAAAAACAAAAACATGCAGAGATTTAGATTCGAAGTTCCCTGTTGCACCACTAACAGCAGTGGCAAAAAAGGAGAAACAGCATAAATGTTCACCAAGAGGGAAATGACCAAATAAATAACAGTGCTCCTATATTATAAAGTATGTAACTATAAAAAAAAAGTGTATTTGTACCCATTATGCTGGAACAATAACCATACATGGTATCAAGTGAAAAGGGCAGGTTCCAAAATATGCATACTATATCACTGAAACACACATACATCCTCAGTGTAAACTTACAAATACATCTGTTTGTAATAAGCACAGAGAAAGTGAGGATGGAAAAGGAACACTGGAAAGTAAATTAACTTTTACAAAAGTATTTCTTTATACAGCCATAAACTGCTTTATATGATAAAATAAATATCATTTAATGTTTACTATACAAAATTATTACTTTTTAACTTAAAAAATTTAAAAGTAAAAAACAAATTCGCCCTGGCTGGCGTAGCTCAGTGGATTGAGCGTGGGCTGTGAACCAAAGCATTCCAGGTTCGATTCCCAGTCAGGGCACATGCCTGGGTTGCAGGCCACAGTCCCCAGCAACCGCACATTAATGCTTCTCTCTTTCTTTCTCCCTCCCTTCCCTCTCTAAAAATAAATAAATAATCTTAAAAAAAAGTAAAAAACAAATTAAATGCTTAAGTTTCATATATTTTATATGCAATATATAATAAAAACAATATTAAAAAGAAAGTTATTCTCTTACAAAGTCAGGGAAATATATTACTATATTACAACATATTTTAATTACTAGTCTTTAAAACTCAAATGGACAGTTCTCTACAGGGATTATTAAGATATACTTACTATCAGGATATGGCACTGGCCAAATGCCAGCTATACCAAAGTAAGCTGTGTACTACCAAGTTAAATTATTACCATTATTATTCATATTGAACATTTCAGATATTTACAGTAATATTATCCATTTTTTCCACATTCTAACAAACAAAACCACTTATAGCAACACAATTTATTCACAAAGTTGGGTACCTACAAGATAAGTATAAAATAATTTGACTATTTTATCAACCCATATATGAAACCTGATGCATTCACATAAGTAATATATCATTCAATATACTTAAGGGTATTCAAAACTCATGGCAAAATGAATATAACTGTTCAAAAGAACTTCAGACTTAGGCAGAATGTGTCAGTCCTGCCACTAAATAGTCAGGAGAATAGAAGGTCAGTCACTAGTATCAAGATCCCCCGGATGCTAGCAAATCAAATGCAAAGCCTTGTCTACAAAATAGAATAGACCTGAGAACAGGAATTTTAGCGGCACCTCCAAATGATATTTTTTTAATCCTAAAGACAAGTCTTACAATAGGACAAATACATCTAAAATACGCTGCTACCATTCACTAGACTACATAAATCATTACAGAACAGCAAAATTCTACCATAAGACATACTATATATTTTGTATATAATACTATTTATTCTTCAATACCCAGTTAATTTCTTAGTGCTTAAAATTATTTTAATCTTTTTCATTTTCCTAGGATATGAAATAAGGTAAACTGGCCAATAAATGTCAGTATTAATATGAATCATCTATATATTTCATACTTTCTTAGATTTTTCATATAAAATTATTTATGAAATTTTCATTTTTCCAATATAAATTTTATTATAGTCTAATGTCCTTTACCTTCTTTTTTTATTCCACTAAAATAGTGCCAGAATGCACAGGAGAAAAAAATCCTACCAAAATTTAGGTCGTTTTTACCAGCTACGAAGTCCAGATTCACACACCCTTCAAAACTCCACAGAAGTGCCATCTTCTCACTTAGCCTTGCCTCAGGGCCGCCTGTTCTCCCCCATCCCCACCAGACTGGACACTAAGAGGTAATATTTAAATATTTAATAAATGTTTCCTAAATTTAAAAACTGGTAAATACTAGAACCAGAATGCATTCATTCAAAACATATTTATTTTGGCTTGCTCATCAAAGACATTGTCTTTTCCCATAAAAACTATCTTAAACACATGTACAGAGATGAACAATTAAATAAGGAATTACAATGAAATACAATAAGTACTATGATAGGAAAAGTACAAGGTGCTTTTAAATTACAGGAAAGAGGCCTCTAGCCTATCGAGAGAAAGGAGATGGAAAGACAACGTGGAGGGGTGAACCAGGAGACGAGGGCAGAGGGAACCAGAGTGCTCCAGACAAGGGACAAGCAGGAGCCAGGAACCTGAGGAAAGATCTGTAACCGTCCACAGGGGCGATTATAGAAGCTCAGTGGGAGTGAAACCTGCCGCCGTTGGCAGTGAGGGTAAGATGAAATGACGCTGGAGAAATGGGGACCATTAACAGTTTCATAAGGGGTTTGCCATTCCTAAGTAAAAACAATGGTCACTCAAAACTGCATTTTGCAGTCAGCTAACAGAAATACTTCCTAAGTTAATACCATGTCCCTACAGTGCAGCCTATTGTCCAAAGATACACATGATATTTTTTTTCTGTTTTAATCATAACTTGTATTAAGTATGTATTTCTTAATTTATTTTTCATTTCCCACTGGCTATACATTTCCATGACCTGTTTTCTATTTTCTATATAAACCCATAATCCTGGTCACTTGCCCTCAGCATTTTCACAAAAGGCCTCGATTATTAGTCATCACCCTTGCATCGGCAGCATACTGGAAGATAATGGTGATAGAATGTTAGAGTTACAATCCTCTATTTTCTTACCAAGTAATCCTAAAAGTACCTGTAAAAGCAAGCACTGAACATATTTGAGGGGTTTGGGGGTGGGTGGGGGGGTGGGGGCAGGAAACACCATCAGGTATTTCATTTACTCCAGAAGTTGAAGTACGGCTACAGACCTGCAGGTGTTTTTATTACTACTCTGTGTCTAAGACAGTTGGCATACCATTATGAAATTTCCAGGATATTCTACATATCACTGAAATTTTTCCATTCTCCACTTGCCTTCTTTCAGCAAGACAGGCTACTTAAAGGGTGAATGCAATGATAGGTTGTGGTGATCACTGCTGACTGTAGCTGGATACAAACCTTTCCCATTCCTGTGCTCTCTGCTTCAACAAACATGGCAAAATCATTACAGTTTCACACTTGAATGTTGCTAAAAACAAATATTAGAAATTCTACTGAATTGTTATCAACAAATGAAATATGTACTATTAATGATCAAAGCAAAACCCATGAGAACTTTTACCCCAACCTCAGATAATGCCTGCATGACAGTTAGCCAATGAAAGGTGAAAAACAGTAGTGCTTTGAAGCATCAGACAGTTAATGCCATTGTCGTTTACCAGGAGTGGGATACGCACTGTATTAGGCCATGGTTAATTAAGCCAGTTCTTGTATTGTTAAAATGTGTCAAGTATTATTTATTTGGATACTACATAATTGCTTTTAAACTGAAGATCTCCATCCCACACCTATAGTAAAACTATTCGGTTTCATCTACTGGTAATGGACTCAGTAAGTGGTTACCATAGTGTTCTACTATAACAAACACAAAAGAGCAAATTTTGGTTTTATTAATGTATCACCCTCTATTTCACAGTTAAGTGGTTTTAATAGGTGTAGCTCACAAAAGAACTGAGAGTAAATATTGTATGCATTGACCTGGGGGGGAAATGACATAATGCATAGAAAATGTTTTCATGGTAGCATTTTTGCGTATAAATTATGTTGGGAGGTACTTTGGGGGGGGTGTTATGTGAATTTAATGCACTACATTACTTAGTTAAGAAAAAAATTTGACAATGGTTCTGATTCTACATGTTGAAACTTTTAACAAATCATTCAAATTTTATAATAACATGCAATCTACTGAATTATTAATTAAAATAGAAACTAGCCTCTGAAAATCTTTGGAATGAAATGCAAGATTTTGATGTTAAAAATCCTTTCTTCTAAAATTACCCAATATTCCGTATGCTTTCGGTGAACTGACAGATATGTCAGGCATATCTAAGAAAAAAATAAAGATGTTACTACTTTCCTCTATTATTAAAACATAACACACCGCTCAGCAGTAGCCAACCATCACTATAATAGAATGAATTTCTGCAATATAATAGTGAATAGAGATTCTAATAAAAAGTAATTATCATTATAAATTTGTATACAGGATCTTAAGAGCTGACTTCTAACTTGCCAGCAGAGTGCACAGTTCCTCTGCTGCTGCCGGCCACACGCCACTTCTGCAGGACCCAGTCCATGCGTGCACAGCAGCAGCTCCGTACTCAGCTCCAACTGAACTAGATGTGGAAGAAGTAAGACATTTTTTGGCAAACATTGATGATGTTTCTACCAAGTCACTAGGTTTTCCTTCTTCTGTAATAATAATTAATTTAAAATCTCCATAGGAATGGTCATAAAGTATTCTTGCAAAAGTATGTCATTTTGACTGGGTAAGTAGGATGTGTTCTAGATATCTCACTTTTCTTTAATATTTTCTTTTCTGCATGCTCTGTATTTTTCCATTTTTATATCTGAATCACGAATTATTTTCTTAGATATTATTGGACATCCTTTTGAGTTATCCCTTCTCAAATATTCTGATTTCTGCCTTTAGTTGAACCTTATAAAATACAAAAATTCCCAAAGAGAACTTTATCATGAGACTTGTTGCAAAAACAAACTTAAATAACTAGAAAATAAATACATAATTTTTAAAGTTTTATTGATGCTAGTAAATTAAACAATTCTATAGATTTTACCAAAAAAATGAAGATACAATTCAACCTCTATTGCCTTTTATATTTATTGAAATGTTTAAATACAGGAAAATTATGAAGACCTTCTGTTAATATTTATGTTAACTATCAATCTCTTTACCAAGTCATTGAACTTTTGAAGTAATTACTGTTGTAAATAAAATTAACAGCTTTTATAACCATTGGCACATGTAGCATTTTACTCTTTTAATAATAAACATTTATACTTCACCTCACTGACAGAATTTCAACACATAAAACCAATAAGGACATGCTCGTTCACAGTTACATCGAGAATACCTACCTGTAAAAGTGAAAACTGAGACAATAATAAATTCAGTGACATGCCTCAATTATTAAATTGATGCTATTAGACTATTTGATATGATGGTAAGTATTTTTACACACAAATTCAAGGAGGCCAGAAATGACACTAAAGTCACTATTCAATCTTTCAAAGGCTGAGGCCAGAGGTGCAGCCAAATTGCAGATTTTAGACGAATATCCAAATTGAATTGGTACTACCATACATCCCTAATAAAGTAATATCGCATTTAAAGGTACAGTAAAAACAGTCATGGTGTGCCAGACATTTTATATTATTTCACTTTCTTCTCACTATAGGCCTATAAAGCAAGTACTACTGATCTTCCCCACTCTACAGAGAAGGAAACTGAGTCAAAAAATTCATTAAGTGATATGGTTAATAAAAGGTGGGGCGCCAAGGTTCAAACTTTACAATCAGAAGATACTTTTCAGAACTGAAACTTAATTTTCAATAAATGTTACAAATCTTAAGAGTTATAGGTAACTAAAATCATTCTCAACTAGAAAAATCAATATTTAGATGAAGATAGAGCCCTAAAACGTCCTATGCAAGGAGGGCAAACTTCTGATCCCAAGAAAAATAACAGCAGCTCTGGAAGCCAGCAATGTGCAGGTCTCTGCGATATGCAAGAAACCTGGGATCTTTAAATTTCGTCCTGCACTACACCAGAGAGCAGTATGGACCCAGTAAGGGACTAGTTAAACTTTAAAGGTTCACAATGCTTTCTCATGAAGAGTTTCAAATGCCTAAATAAAATTCCTGCCAAGTGTTTACTTGCTTTTTTAGAGCTAAAAATAGGCAAATAAGCAAAAAAGAAATCTGTATAGTCAACTAAAAATTAAAATTAATATGGCTAATTGAGTAGTAAAAATACTTTTAAACAACGTAATTGATTAATGAGTTACTATAGAAATATGGGAAATGGGTAAAAAATAAACTGACATTGGAATTGATGTGTACCTTTTCTACAGATGTTATAACACTGCCAGCAATGTAAAAGAATTCTCCAAGTGTCTACATAGTATATATCCAGGCAGAAGTCAAGACATATTTGCATTATGACTATTAAGTGTGGAAACTGGTAAGCAGAAGTAAACTTTCCAACCATAAGTCAAATTGTGTCACTCTGGTTAAAACCCTCCAATGACCTCCCACTGCAATTCAAATAAAATCCAAAGTCCTTCTTGTGCCTTGCAAGCTCTAGTGGCTGCAGCCAAACTCTCTGACCTCATTTCCCTTCCTCCTCTCTGTCCCCCGCTCCCCTCTCTTTCCCTCTCTATTTTTCAGAACTCTGCAGCCAAAGTGGCCTTTTTTCTTTTTCTTTTTGCCAAGCCATTGCCCATAACGGTGTTTCTTTGGCTGGGGATATTTTTTTCTCCAGATCTTTGATCTGCTTGCTCACAACATCTATGCCCAGCACTATCCCTAACATATAATAAGTGTCCAGTGATATTTATTGACTGACTAAATGATCAGTATCACCCCAAAGTCTACCTCACCCTGAGTTCTTACAGCAAACAAATGAACACACCCCTTCAAAAAAGGACACACTGCCCAGCTACAAGAAGGGTAATTAGCTGAGACCCTCCAGCTGTTTGCTTCTTTCGAGTTTGCTTCAGCTTTCCAGTGAGGGAACTACTTCTCTCAGGGAAGCCCACAACCAACACCTGCCTAATGGTGGTAGAGCGGCCTAGTGATTTCCACCCAACACAGGACTCTGCGAACCACCTGTGTTCCAAAGGTCCCTGTTGGGTTGGCAGGGACTCTGTCAAGTCAGCTTCACCATGTGATGACTGCTCCCAACCAATCCTGCCCCCAGTCTTCCTTTTTACAGGTGTTATGCCCCACTGAAACATTGGCAATCCTAACTCCACCCCAGCGTCTGCTTCTGAAAGAACCCAACCAGCACTGTCTCCACTTCAAAATCACTCCTACGAGTTAAAATGGTCATTTTTAACAGTGCATCGAGCAATCATATGTCAAGCGTCTGATGAAATAGCAACCAGCTTTCCCCGTCCCCCACTAACATTCATACACAGAAACACCGACACACCCATACTTACTCCCCCAATCTCCCAACTGCATGGCACTTAGTAGACTCTAGCTTTTTCACATTTAATCAAATGTCACCTCCTCTATGAAGCCATTAAAATACAATCAACTGCTCCTTTTGTCTTTGTGGCTGCCATGGAACATCTCACAGCGCCTACCATCCCACAACCATGTGATTACACGTCTGTTTCCCTTCAGTCTGTGCCTGCCTCACACTGATAACCCCAGCGCCTTACAATGCACTGGTTTAGTTAAGATGCTCTGCAACCTTCTTGAATAAAAAAAGAAAATGAGCTAAAATAATAGTAACTTTTTAAAACAACCTTTTAAAGTGTATTTTTTTCATAGTTTTATCTGTAAAGTTGAGTTAAAATGGTCAGCATATACAAACCCCCAAACATTCTTATATTCTACAAATAACTTCATTCTTCTTAGTGAATAAACTTGTTTTCAAGAAGCAGTTATTAATGTTAAGATTAAAAGCTGCTAGGCAATTCAGAGGCTTATTCATTTTGAACTTTTCAGATTCTTCCTTACAAATAACATATTAGTTACCAAGTAAAAATGAAGCACTGGTTTTTACAACTCATAAAATTTCTTTTCAACTTCATATAACCTGTCAGTTCTCAATTAAACCCTCCCGAGACAAAAATCAGGCCAAACATTCTTAGCACATAACAATAAAATAAAACTAAACCATGAAACACATACACACAAAAATAAAGTATCTACCAGAAAGGTATTTTATGAATTAGAAAATTTTGCTTAACACCAATGGTTAAGCCATACTGATTTTTAATTCAGTGAGTTAAAATGAGCAATCAGCATTTCTCCTCCACTCTGTAATCAAATAATAGGTGAACAATTTAAAAATCTTAATATTTTAAAGGAAGGCTAAGATTCCCATAGGAAATAAAAGTGGAAATGAGTCCAAGGGAGAAAATGGCTTGGTTCCACACCCTTAAAATTGCCTACAGCAATGCATCAAAAAATAAAATAAAATAAGCCCCCAGAGTCTGGGTCAGCAGCATAGTGTTACAACTTAAGCATTGGGTCATCAGTGGCAATGGTAGGCTGATTAAGGGTTGAGGTAATATATTTACTTACTATAGTAAGAAAATGTGTAACAGTACCGCCAACAGTACAAAGAGTTCTTGTGTAGATATTATATACAAAGAAATATTATAACCATCTGCTTATATTTTAATATGAAAATATTAAACATAATTGAACAATTGTTTAAGTAAAAAAATAAACAAAGATAAACCATATCGTAAATACTAATATTCAACTTGTTAAAAAAAAATTTCACTCAGCAATCCATTAATTATATTTTCTAACAAAAAAACACTTCAGTTTTATTACTTTTTAAAATCTGATCCTAACTGAAACAACCTTCCTCTAATATAACGGATAAAAAGCAAAAACGCAATGCTAATAGGGAAAAAGGCAGTTTTTCAAGTAATGAAGCCACTCTCAAATATATATAATAAAATGTGTTAAACTTATGGCATGAACAGGTTAAATTAAATATGGATTTGTCTTCATATTTAACAGGCAGCTCCAATTAGTAGAATAAATGTATATGAATTATATTATGCATATTACTACTCAAAGCTCTGAGAAAACATATTTTGCAATTAACCAAGAAAAGAGTCTTACTCCATTTGTGTTCTCAGTGCCTGACACAAAAAGCGGCACATGATGGCACCACATACACTTATTAAATGCAAAAGTTAATGTATACACCAAAGTCAATTTTTTGTAAGGATAAAAAAAATTCTTTAAATAGAGAAGATGTTACCAGTACCAACAGTCTTGATTTCTGAAAATCACTATACTTATCCCGTGACATATATTTTTAGCAATATTGATATTAAGAATCATTACCAAAAAATGATTCCAAGACTCATAATAAAGTGTCTCTACCTTTGAGTCAATATTTCTTGAGATATTTTGGCAGAAAAGTAATTTTTTGAAATATTAACATGCATGAAGATGCAAAATGCTTTCTCTAATAAACAACTATCAATCATTTAAATTCCAAATGTTAATGAATTCCCAAAATTAACTCAGTGAAATAATATCTAATAATTTAATTTTAAAACATTTTTGAGGCATATACTGTATGTCTGAAAGCAAACTCTGAGAATATAAAACAAGTCCACCCAACTCAAACTGAAGGATAAGAAACCTCAGTTGAGTTTTAAAGGAAAAGAAGTCGCAAAGATGATAAGAGGAAGAAATGGTTATGAGGGTAAAAAAGGTGTTCCAAGCAGATGCAGTATTAATGCGTAACAGCAAGGAGGTATGACAGAATGTGTGTGTCTGGGCACTCGGCAGTTCAACAAAGATGAACGTTTTCCACAGACTGACAGTGACCAGAGGAGGGGGGGAGGACACGGGTAATGACCCATGGACATGGACAACAGGGTGGGGAATGACTGTGGGAGTTGGGGGGTGGGCTGGGTGGAGGAAGGCAAAGGGGCAAAAAAAAATGGGAACAACTGTAATAGAATAACAATAAAATATTTAAAAAGAAAAAATAAATAAAATAAAAAAGTAAGTTTCCAGAGATAAGTCTGACAGATCATGAAATAACCTTCTAATGACATGGAAAGAAGTTTCAATTTTATTTTGTAGACAAATGGGAAACCACTAAAGGACATAACAAAATTACATTTTATAAAGATCACTGAGACTGCAATTGGGAAAAAGAATTGGAGAACAAGAAAGGACTGACACAATCCCAGCTGGAAATAAAGGCATGGCAACAGAAAGCACAGGCTAGAGGTCAGGAAGATTTAAGAGAAAGAAGTGACAGAATATGGTGACTCCTAGGTGTTTTGCATAAGATGATGGGTGAATGGTGACACTGTTAGCTATTATTTGAGACAAAGAGTCAATTTTCATTTTTTTAAAGATTTTATTTATTTATTTTTAGAAAGAGGGAAAGGAAGAGAAGGAGAGAAACATCAATGTGTGATTGCCTCTTGCACAACCCCTACTGGGGACCTGGCCTGCAACCCAGGCATGTGCCCTGACTGGGAATAGAACCAGTGACCCTTTGGTTTGTAGGCCGGCACTCAATCGACTAAGCCACAACAGCCAGGGCTCAAGTTTCATTTTGAATGTAGTGAATTCTAGACACTCTGGCACAACCAAATGAATTTATCAGTTTCAGAAAAAAACGTCTAAGCTACAGAATTAGATGAAGCAGTGGCCAGTGTATGGGTGGTAGGTAAAGCCACATGGGAGAAAGAGATAACTCCAAGTACTCCTTCAAGGTAAAGGATAAACAACAAAGAAGAGTCTACAAATCAAGAACAGAGTTCTGTGAGTGTCAAATACGTAGTCAAAGATGAAAACTACAAAATATACACTGGATTCAGCATCAAAGCCAAGTGGAAAGGCAACATGTCTATCAGTCTGTCATTTCTCTATGAAGGAAAAGAGGAAGATAAAATGAGAGGTTGAGAGGGACTTGGAATCTAAGGAAATGCTCATTGTACCCTTTTAACAATGGTAAAAACAAAAGTATGTGACAGCAAAAGGAAAAAAAATTAATGTAATGTTATAAAAGAAAAGCATAGCATAAAATGGTACATACATAATAAATCAAACCATGTAAAACTATGTATAAGGACATGAATTAGAGGGGAATACAGAAAATTAAAAGCAGTCATTTATATTTGTAATATTTTTTCTTTTATGATTTCCTTTAATGTTGTCCTATGCTTTTTCCATTTGAAAATGAGTAAAGAGAATAACTGCTCTATACATGTCCTCAACACATTACATCAAAATGTTAAAGTAATTAGGGATGGATAGCCTTAAAATTAATAATTTAATGAAAAATATATCTGTGATTCGATCTTAGCTTTTTAATAATCATCTAAATCTAAAATGTGCATTCCTAAAAGTGATCTGGTTGTTTCAAAACATCCCAGTTCTATAAGACTTCCATGTCTCACTAAACTTGGAAAATATGAGGCAAATGACATATTAACTTGAACAATCATAAAAATGCTTAGAAAGTAAAAGGCTCATTTAATGAAAAAAAACTTAGAAATGTTTCCATATGTTTCTATGAAGTATTTTTTCCCCACTAAATGAACACATTCAAGATTTTGTTTCTGGCTTTGTTTCAGGAAAAAAAAAAAACCCATCTGCATAGTACGGCACTTACAAGTACATCTCAGTCATGCAATAGTTATGTCACAGCTCATATATCAAATAAAAATCACATTCAAGCCCACACAACCTCACAGACCCAAAGTCTTCCTTTCTATTAAGAGTATTCCTGAGAGAGCTTTCATTGCACCTAGCTGCTGATGTCACATAACTTTTGTTAGAAAGTTAAATCCTGAAACTAAAATATCAAACAGTTTGGAGTACAGTTGTGAATGACCTAAAAAACCAACTTTCTCTAGTTATAAACTATGAACATTTCCTTTTCACAGAAACAGGTGCAGAAATGGAAAAAAAGAAAAACCCCATTACTACACCTCACCAAATGGTGATTTTTAAATAAAGTGTTATTTCATTATATTAAAGACATGATAAAATGATAATGCTTCATTTATGCTTAAAATAACCTTAATAGATATTTTAATGCATCTCTATTTAATTCCATAATGTACATTATATGGAATTTATAATCATTATAAATTAAAAATATTTTATTACCTAGAGCAGTTTCCACAAACTTCATGTATTTGTATACCATTATTATTGCACCCCACCCTCATAATATTTGTTATTCTTTACTTAATATAAAAGCAGCAGTATCTCACCATGGCTAGAGCCTGGATAATGTCAGAGAGTACACGGATGGATGTTACAGCTCTGCCACTTACTACATCTATAACCAAGTGCAAGACTGTTACTCTCTGTGCTTCAGTTTCTCATGTGTTCAATGGGAATAATAATAGTACCTTTCAACACTGTTGTGAGGATTATATGACTCAATAAACAACAAGAACTTCTAAGAGTATATGGTACATAGCACTAAGTAAACAATTAGCTTATTCAGTTGTTGATGTTTTTTCTTTAAATTTATCCACAATTTTTTACTTTGCCATAAATGTATTTCCTAAGCAAACTTTTATTCCACTCTTATCTCAAGCAATACTATCTGAAATCATGGGTATAATACATGGGATGTATTTTTCCTAACACAGTAAAATAAATAACTTTTATAATTAAAAATAAAAGTTCCCAACACACTACTTAAAGTCATCTCCATTTCCAACAGTGATACTGCATCAATAATGAACACTTAATAATTGTGTAAGAGCCATCATTTGTAGTAGACATTAAAAACTATGTGCCTCAGGCCCTGACCGGCAGGGCTCAGTTGGTTGGGCGTCATCCACAAAGCGAAAGGTCGCCAGTTAGATTCCCAGTCAGGACATGTGACTGGGTTGCAACCTGGTCCTGTTTGGGGTGCATGCGAGAGGCAACCAGTCACTGTTTCTCTCACATGTGAATGTTTCCCTCTCTTTCTCCATCCCTTCACCTCTCTCTAAAAATAAAGTATTTTTTAATTTAAAAAAAAACCTATGTGCCTCAGAAAAAAATTAAAAACCCATTGCAAAGAAATGGAGATGTTTAAATAATAAACATCCTATGATAGGTACATTGCTAGGCATCGCAAGAAAAACACACAGTGCCCTCTGCACATAAACTGTATCAGAAAACAAACAAATAATGCAATGCCATTCAGTGAAAAACTGCCATCCTGTGCCATTCTCTACTTACAGAGACTTAATAACCTTACTGATACTCTTCCCACCAAACTAAATTCCTTCTAGCTTTAGTTCATTTCTTTCCTTTATAAAATTAGAAAACCCTGTTACCTTTCATAAAATGATGAAATAATCGAAGACATATGTTAGTATTGCTGTCAATAAAATTAATAACAGTAGTCACCAATTATCAAGTCAGGCGCTGTGATGAGTGCAATTTATCACAATAAACCCATGAAAAATGTATTACTACCCATATTTTATAATGAAGAAACTTAAACTTGAAGAATCTCAGCAACATGACTAAAAAGTGGTGATGAGGAGAAGAAGAGAGCTGCACAGGAGAATTTAAACCATGAGGTCCTGACTGTGCTGGAGTGAATCAGGGAACGGCCAAGAAGGGCCCTTCGACACCGTCGTAAGCTGTTTCAACATTTCACTCATCAAAACACTTCTGCTGCTCCTCAGTTTCAACTACATGTATGGCTATAACTAAGTCATTCTTCTGAACTGTCACAATGACGACACATCTTGATCATTTGAGGCATAAATCTGAATATTTAAAAGAAATAATTACATTCAGAATGAAGAACAGTGGATAAGGTGAGTGACACAGGAACTCTATAAACTTTATATTGTAACAGAAGGGATGCTCTAGACACATATTCAAAATCACATTTTGTTTCTTTCCCTGACAGTCTTTAAAAGAAAAGGAAGTTAGACTTAAAAGGTAAGGTACCAGTTCCCTCATGTGGCTGCTAAATTGGCTATAAAAACAATTTTAAAGACGTTTTTCAAATCTGTAAAGATGGCAGTGTCTTGGATTGGACAGTATTGGCCAAAAGAATTACTTAGAAGAGCAACAGCCATGTGGATATACAGCTGACCCTTGGAGAATGTGAGAGGTTAGGATTACCAGCCCTTCATGTAGTCAAAAATCCCAATATAACTTTTAACCCCCAAAACCTAGAGTAGTCCCTCAGCATCCATGGAAGATTGATTACAGGAACCCCCATAGACACCAAAATCCAAGAATTTCAAACAACAGATTAAAAATACTGTTTTCTTTTATCCCATACCGGAGATATGGAAGGTATATTGGAAAAAAAATTCCACGTATAAATGGACCCACACAGCTCAAACCTCGGTTGTTCAGGGTCAACTGTATAAGTTTTGTTTTCAGTGTAACAGAGTAAGCTTCAATGACTATTCTCTAGAGAATAGCCATTAAAGCCTGTTTCTGGTTTTTAAAAAACTAACATTCATCTTGGTTTTGAGTTTTCTTCATTTTCCTTTCTCTTCAAATAGCTTATTGAAATCTGTTCAGTATTTTTAAAAATATTTTCTAATGTGTGATCAGCAATACTGCTAGAATTTTGACAAATAAAAAATAAAATGAAGAAGTTTCTTAGTTCTTCCCGGTGAATCTTTTTTGGAACCTACCCAAAATCATGTTATCTGTTTTCAACAATATGCTTACTGAGGCATGTTCAAGCTTCAAATTATATTCCCTAAGTGTCCAGCACAACCCATAACTTTTGTTTGTTCTAATCAAATTTTTGCTTTCTAATTTTATTAGTTTTAATCTAAAGCACATTTTAACTTTTTATACTTCTTCCTGGTCTTATAGATTCACTTTATATGACTAACAATACAGCAAATTTAGAAATACTAGCCAATGCAGCGTGCATATATTTTCCATTCCTTCCTCCATGATATCAATTACATAAACAGAAATGGATCAAGGTGAAAAACCAATTAATGTGTCTCTGATGAAGATGCCAAATCATCAGTAACTATACTTATACTTTGCATAAGGCAATGAATAATATTTATTAGTATTCACAATGGTCAGAAACAAATCCAACCTAAGCTAGCTCGCACACAAAAAGCTGAGGTTAATTTGTTTAGGGAATACAAAGAAGGGTTGAAAACAGTGATAGGGCTGAAAAGAAGGAGGGGATGCGAAAACAAGACCTGAGAAGCGCCTGGTACCAGAGTCACAAGCAGCTCCAGAACTCTGTTTCCTTGTCTCTTTAGATCACTCTAATTCTCTGCAGACCTGATTCTCGCCATGGCAAGAAAGGTAACTTCCCATTCCTACACTGCTTCCTTCCACTAGCAAAAACTAACCTTATTTTCTCTGGTTCCAAGTTCAAAAGTCCCAGGAAAGGATTCTGACTGGCCCAATTTGGGACTGTGGACTTTTAACTTATTGGTAGGCACCACACCTGACTCAGTCTGGGTAAGGTACCCACCCTTAGGAAAATGGAAATAGCAAATTAAAGAGCATACCCAGGTTGGCCCTTGCTGCATTTTGGATTTGCATGAAAAATATAGCAACTATTTGTAGGGGGGAACCTTGATCTCCACTTTACTTAGCAAAATTGTAGCCTTAATGTGGCATTTGATATCTAGAGTTCCCCAAAATGCCTGGATCTGATTCACTGACGGTTCAACAAAACTGAAACACAATGGTACACACTGTGTTACTGCTGCTGCTCAGCAGCGTGTGAACCAGCTCAGTGGGCAGGATTCAAAGCTAGTCTCGTAATTCTGCCTACACTCCCACTGACAAATCTTGTTTTAATTTACTGACCCTTGGGTTGTTGTCTCGGCCTAGCTGTTTGGTCTGCCATGTGGAAATCTACAGACTGGCAAATTAAAGACCATAGATTTGGGGGTGGGGGAGGGTTACAAACTATAGAAAAAAGAAACTATACAGAAATTATAAGACAAACTCACAACTGAACAAATCATGTGGGCTACTCACGTCGATGCCCATGGCCGAGGCCCCTTCTCTGACAAGACCAGCTGGAATCAACCTGCGCCACCCAGACTGCCATCACTGCTGCCTGCATCCCTCAACGCATCAGACGAGGCAAAGGATCCACTATCACAGACTGTGCATAAAGCAACATTCTGTATTTCTAATGCAGAGGCTTCCATACTGTTGCCAGCTCATGACTACCAAAAGTCAACCAGTGAATAACGTGCTGATGAAAGCCACATTGCATTAGGCATTGCCAGCCCATCCCTGTCCAACTTACTCATAGCAAACTCACATCAAACCTATAAACCCCTATCTCCCTTGCCCAATCAGCTAACTCTAGTCACATCAATGTGGCCATCAAAATCAAGCTGTTACACATTTCTTGCTTTGGGGCCATTTATCAGCTAACAATGGTGTGCCTTCTATTACAAAGGCCATACAAGAAGTCACAGAGTAGCTGATGGGCATTCCATGCTCCTACTAATCCACAGACATCTAATATTGTCAAGCACTAGAATGACCTCCTGATAAATCAACTCAGAAAGATTCTGACTGTACCTCCCTCACCTTCTTTTGGTTCACATACCTGTATTTTGGTATGTATAATGCACACTTTTTTGCCCAAATTTCTGAGGGAAAAATAAGGGTGCACATTATACCTGGGTAGTACTAATTCCCTATCTATATAAATGTTTTTAATTCTTTTATTTATGCCTATGCATTAAAAGTGTAACTCTAGAAACTAATCTCAATATCCATATGCAAAATAATACCCTAGTATATGACCATTGGTTTTATATGTAAATTAAAAATTGAACTAAAAAATTAAAACAAAAGATTATTTTCCCTGAAAGTCTGGGCCCAAAATGTGGCTGCACATTATACACGGCAAAATGCATAACTCAGTAAGTTAGTGTGGCTGCTAAATGCACTGCTCTAACAAAGGGCTCACATCTCCTTTGCCCATCCGCAGGGTAATGATCAAGAAAGAAAGCACTGGGAATTACAAAGACCAAGGGTCAACAAACGTTTTCTGCAAGGGACAAAAGTAAACAGAGGGAGAAGCAAGAGTAAATATACAATTGTGAGTATACAAAACATTTTATATTCTTATATTATTATGAAATACTATGTTCTTTTCCATACAAATAACTATAAACCTAACTTTGCCCCATCCTGTATTTTAGGCTTTGTGGGCTACATATATCTCAACCACATTCTTCTTTTTCTTCTCTCTTTTTAACCCTTTAAAACTCTGAAAACCATTGCTAGCTTGTGGGCTTACAAAAATAGGCCACAGGCCAGATTTGGCCTAGGAGCTCAGTTTGCCCAATCCTGGTTTCCAGCACCAACCATCCCTGTCAGGATGCACCTTATTTTGTCCTAACAGCAGTCCCAAGGAAGTCTAAATGCTGTACCTTCCAGGGAGCAGCCCAGCCACAGGAAACCTAGGCTTCCAACCAAATTGTGGTCCAGCCACCTGGATTCTACTATTGAACCGATAAGGTCCTGAATCAGACAAATATTTTATGAAAAGGGCCAGATAGTGTTTTAAACTTTTTGAAGACACACAGGGTATCTCTACTGCAACTACTCAAATCCAGCACTACAGTGCAGTAGCAGCCACAGACAGTAAGTAAACAAAAGAGTACCACCCAAAAATTTTGGCCGAAAGCAAACCTAGCTGCTAGCAAAACTAGTAACATTTTTGTTTTGTTTGCTTGAGTAATAGTAGTAGCTCTATTTCTATCCTGGAAGGATTTGCATAGAAAAGGTGTCAACTCATATATTTTATAATAGTAAGGCTCATAAGCTCCATATTTGTGTTCTTTTGTATTCTGAGATTCAACACTATATAACTAACAATAAAAGACACAGAAACACCACATATACTACAGCTAAAAAGTTAAACTAAAAACTGTATGTTCTCAATTTGATTCAAATCAAAAAGATTTACTGATGGCCTAGTACGTGGTAAGTCTCACGGCGTGAGATCTGAAAATATTTTTCTGGTAGATTAAATATTAAATATTTAATCTACCAGAATATCTTCTGTGTTACTATCGTTACTAAACATGGAAATTAAGATTCAAACATGCTGTGCCCCAATTTCCTCATATGCAATAAGGGCATAGTAATTGTGTACCTAAGGAAAGGAGACTCTCTAAGAAGTGAAGGGATTAATACATACAGAGCACTTCAAAAAGTGTGAGGCAGAGTTTACCTACTGAACAACGTACAGGTGTCTGACAACATATGAGAAGGTTCAAAAGGGGCCCTTTAAGCTGAAAGGTGCCATAGACCTCAGTGTGACCAAGCAGAAGAAGAAAAAGAAGAAGAATGACAAGGTAAAATTCCTGAAGCCATGGGAACAAGCAAAAGAATGAGAAAAAGCCCAGATCAGGTGGCTCAGTGGGCTGGAGCAACATCTGTGCACCAAAAGGATGCAACTTCTATCCCTAGTCACGGCACATACCTAGGTTGTGGGTTCATCCTGGGTTGGGAAGGGCACTCAAGGCAGCTGACCAGTGTTTCTCTCTCACATCCATCCATAATCTATCCATCTATCTCTCTCTCTCATAAATAGATATATCTTTGGGAAAGGATCAAAAAAAAAAAAAAAAAAAAAAACCCAAGGAGAAGTGTATAACCTTGGGAAAGGATAAAAAAAAAAAAAAAACCCCAAGGAGAAGTGTATGGCCTGGACAAGTGGACCCTGGCCCACGAGACCTTTGAGAAGATGCAGAAGTGGCAAATGGAAAGGATCCTGAAGAAAGTCTCCAAAACTCACAAGCAAAGAATGAGGGACTTCCATAGACACCTGGATACACTCCCAGAGCACTGACATTTCCGAAGTCAGATGGACGAAGTCACCCCAGGAATGGAGCGGCACTGAAGGGAAACGGAAGGCCAAGTTGGGGTATGTTTGGTGCCTTTGATATTTTCTAGAAACATTCTTTTATACACATCCTTGAGTTTTTCTGAGACAGTGATTTTCAAAGCATTGTGCCCTTGTTCTGGAACTTGACTAAAGACTATCCTTTTACTGAATTTTAGTTTCTCAGTAGCATACTGAGTATGAACCTTTTTAGTTTGATCTGGAAATTACTGAGTTTATAAAAGATTAAGGCCATTTCTGTGTAAGTGCAATGGAAGTGCATTTTTGCCCAAGCTGTGTCCAACTCACTCTGACAGGCAGGCAGCTACCCATGCCTGGGTGAAACTGACTCCAGAGGAGAAGAAGCTGCAACACACGAACTCCCACAGGGTCTGGGATGGACTGCCCTTCCAAGCTCCCTCTTGTTTGGGGCTCATGCTATTCCATCCAGGGCCTAAGGAAGCCACTTGCAGCTTTGTGGACTGCAGACTGCCTCGTCAGCACCTAGCCAGGGAGAATAATCACCCGTGGCAAGGATGGGATGAATGCCTTGCCCCTTGCTGAGCTGAGCTGGGGGCCGGCATGCAGTCCCGAACCCCCCCATTCCAGACAATGTCCAGTGGGTGTTGTCATAGTAGACACTGCCAGTCAAGCACCACGTTCTCTGTATTAGAACCAGACACCACCTGCCTCACTATCCTCACCCCTGGGCTCCCACGTTTATTCAGAGTTGGCACATACATGGAACCCGTTTGCCATTCCTGGCCTCAGGACACTTTAGGATGAAGGGACCAGGACAGAGCCCCAGCACAGACAGACAAGGGTGCAATTCAAGGTAAGGACCCAGGTTCTAGTGCTTAAGAGCCAAGGTCTTTGGGGACCTGCCTGTGCCCATCGCAAGAGGATCGGACTGCATATGCTACTGGGAGAAACAGTCTCTGTTGACATACATCTGAAAAGAACAACAAATTCAGAGGAGAGAATCTACATGTTAGGTTTGGGGCTGGCATATGTGAACTACAGAATAAAGCAAAACCAGTTATTACATAAAAAAAATAAGTAAATAAAAACTGTGAGGCACACAGTAATCACTTAATATGTTAACAATTAGTAGTAGCTGTAACAGCAGTATACATGAACTACTACATTTTAATCAATCTGCCAAGTGATCCCTTTTAATTGTTTTGATCATTACTTAAAAGACAAAAAGAATATATAGCAAATTTTGTCAATTTTGTCCCCAAATTAATTCCAGTACAATGTAAAAAAGGTAAAAGTCCTGAAACAGAAGACTTTGGGGTGTTTGAAGAACAGAATGAAGACCAATGTGACTTAACACAGTGAACAAGTTTGCACATGATTTGCCCCATCAGGCATTCAAATTTTCCTGAAGGGAGACATGAAAAAAAAATCTTACAATAAAGGGATTGGTTGTTGCCTACCTGAAACCCACTCCGCTTAGTTCTAACAGAATTCCAACTTTGTTCATGGTACAAATGTATCTACTTAAACATATGCATCTCCCTAACTGAAATTAAAAACAGATATTGTTAGGTAATATGAATATTCTTTTAAGAACCCTAAAGGAAAGACTTAACATCAAGCCTAAAGCTGCGAAAGGCTTACCTGGAAGGCTGACCCTTGACTAGCAATGTCTGGGAACTCGGCTTGCCTCCATTCTCCAACTGATAAGAGTGGTTTAGTGTGCCTAGACTTCTGTACAAAAAAATGAGGTTTATACTAAACACCTGATTTGCTTCTGGGAGTTTGGAATTTAGGTACATGCGAGACAGAGGTTGTTTACATTTGCAGCCCCCAATAGAAAACAGGGCACCGAATCACTACTGGGCTTCCCTGGGCAGAAACAGTGTACATTACTCTATTTTTCATTGCTAGAGAAAAAGAGCATGCTCAAGTTTAGCCCCTAACAGGAAGCAGAGGGCATAAGGAAGCTCACCTATGGATTTCTCCAAACTACCTGCTTCTTTTTCCCTTATTGTCTGACATGTTATAACCTTGTCATAACCTTGTGGTAACCTTACTACCTTGTTATATAATAAATCTTAGCCAGGAGTACAGCTATATGCTGAGTCCACTGAGTTCTTCTAGAGTATCTCCAAATATAGAGGTTTTGGGAACCCCAAATACAAGAACCCACAGAGTGACTCTATTTTAACAATTTTTCACCAGACTTAAGTCACAATATTTCCTTATTAACAATTATCTCCCATAATTTAACTACATCCTTCAAATGGCTGACTTTGCTCATTCACTAGCAAAGACAGATCTAGCTTCCGACCACTATATGATGCCAGAGGATGAAAACAAAGGGGCAATCTTAAGAATCTGTAGAATTTGTAAACTATTTATATTCTGAGTGGTCAACAAAAAAAGCAGGCATACAAACACTTACCATCTTTAGACATTCTCCAAAATACATATTAGTTGATGGGATAGAACAGGAGACTTCCCTCATGGAACCTATTTTCTACTTAAAGTAGGATACTCTGACACTCAAGCTTAGGTCTAAAAATTAAATTGATATAAATAGGTGCAACAGAGGAAGAAGAGCATTGCAGAAAGATGGAATAGCATCAGTAAAGCCCTAAGACAAAAGCATAACTCTTTTAAGAAGCTGAAAGGTTAATAAAGTACAGGGACGGGATTGGGTCTTTATGTTACAACTAATAAGAAGTCAATGAAGGGTGAGCACTGTGATCACATTTCAACTTTTCAAAGCTCACTCTGGTACATGGCAGACAATGGAACGCAAAAGGAAATAAATGGAGGTGCTCTGGAATAACAGAAGTAAAGATGGTGTGAAATGAACGTACTGTTAAAGTACTTAGAAAAAAAATTCAACAATACTTCGTGATTGCTTTACTATGGGTAACTGATTAAACAGAGGTAAAAAGTAACAATTACCATAATCAACTAATTCTGTGTATTTTTGATGAGGCACTTTTAAACCACAAAATGGTGGTTTAAAAATGAAAGTTAAAATAAGGATTATCTGAAGTCTAGAACTTCTGTTCCTTAAGATCTGATTAACTGAAAACCCCATGAATAAATATGCTAATTTTTCATAAAATCTATAAAAAATAAAAAGTGCAATGTTTTAAATAGGCTCCAAATGAAAAATATATGTTCCAATACCCTCAGTGATGCCTGAAACCATGAAGATTACTGAATGTACTATGTTTTATATATATTTATACACACACACACCTGTGATAACGTTTAATTTATGAATTAGGCACAGTAAGAGATTAACAAAACTTAATAAATTAAGCAACTATAACAATATCAGTTGTGTGAATGTGACCTTTCTTTCAAAATATCTTATTGCACTATATTCAACTTATCATTTAAGCCAGCACTTTACAGCCTATCTTTGGAATATCTGAGTTGCCAGCATTGCTACCCTTGCACTTAATAAGTATTAAGTAATTAATAAGTAAGTAAGGATTACTGGAACACAAGTATTACGATACCTCAATAGTCACTCTAATAACCCAGAGGGCTACTAAGTGACTAAAAGGAAGGTGGATTGTCCAGCATCAATATGCTGGACAAAGGGATGATTCATGTCCGGGGCAAGACTGAGCAGAATGGCACAAGGTATCACCATGCTACTCAGGACAGTGTGCAACTTAAAGCTTATGAATTGTTTATTTCTCAAAATTTCCTTTCAGTATTTTCAAGCCACAGCTGACCATGAGCAACTGAAATTGCAGAACGCAAAACTACGAATAAGTAAGAACTACTGCATACCAGGGGTCAGCAAAGTTTTTCTGTTAAAAGACCAGATAGTAAGTGTGTTTTGGGATTTGTGAGCCATGTACTCTCCATTACAACTACTAAACCCTACCAATGTAGGACTAAAGGAGCCACAGACAATATTAAAAGGAACAAGCATGTTATGTTCCAATACATTTGTTTAAAAACAAGCAGTGAGTCATCTCTGGAGAAAGAGAAAATATGTAAAAGCTAATACCTGTCTAATAAGAAACAACACAATAGGTATCCTAGCAGGCAAATGTAATATAATCAATAATTATCTTTAAATAAGAGAACAGTAAAATGGGCAGTCAGCAGGTAGAGGCCTTCAAATAGGTCTGGAAACATTTAGTGGAAAACACCACATCCACAGGGCTAACATTAAGGAAAAACCTCCAGAATCTACAGCAATCTGGAAATGGAAATTCATCTCCTTAGACTTTGATGACACAGGGAGTGTGGTCCAACAGAACAAACAGACGTCCAGCAACTGAAATGGAAGTTCAATGCAGCAGCTTGGTCAACTGAAAAATAAGTTCAATCAGTAGAGCTAAGGCACATGGTCAAAGCAGGATAAAATGAAAAGTTGAGTAAATGCTCCTGAGTCACCTGGACATGTATTCCTTAAATCATCCACAGATTAATGATGGGATGGGGCCCAGACCCTGAGGCAGGGCTGAAAAAAGTGGGCAGAGATGAAGTGGTTCTAGCTGTAGGGAAGAACAGGGTGGGTGTGAAGTTATCAGGCAGGCTCTGAGAGAAATGATGAATTTCTAAAAAGTAACTACTGCTTCTGAGGAAACATGTACAAAAGCAGGTCAAGTCAGACAGGGAAGAAATTATCAGCTATTTTATCGGTTAAATTCTGCTTTCCAAAAGTAAAAATGGCACTACCATATGATTCAGCAATCCCGCTTCTGGGTAAATATCCAAAGGAAACAAAATCACTATGCCAAAGAGACACCTGCACCCCCATGTTCACTGCAGCAGCGTCCACAACAGCCAAGACACAGGAACAGCCCAAGTGTCCATCCACAGACGGGAAAAAAAAATTTTAGATATATGTCATGTCTCATCACATATATATGTGTGTACACACACACACACACACACTAGAACACTATTTAGCCATAAAAAAAAGAAACAGGAAAATCCTGCCATTTGTGACAACATGAATGAACTTTGAGGGCAATATGCTAAGTGAAATAAGTCAGACGGAGAAAGGCTAATACTGCTGGATCTCACTTACATATGGGATCTGGAAAAAAAAAAACTTATAGAAAAAAAGATCAGATTTGTGGTTATAGAGACAGGTTATGGGAGTTGGGGGAATTAGACCAAGGTGGTCAAAAGATACAAAATCCCAGTTATAAGATAAATAGTCTTGGGGATATAATGTATAACATGATGATTAAATTAACACTGCTGCACTGTATATTTGAGTTGTCTAGAAGAGTAAACGCTTAAAGTTCTCATCACAAGGGTAGATCTCCTTTTTTATATCAACAGAAGGTAATAGGTATTAACTCAATTTACTGTGGTAATCATTCTGCAATATATATGTCATTATGTGTATACCTTAAACTTATACTGTGCTATATGTCAATTCTATCTCAATAAAACTTAAACAAAAAAATAAATGGAAAAATCACTACACTAGCATATTTACAGAGAAGTCCTATACCTTAATAAAATCTGAACTTTTTCACATTATATGATATTTCTAAAATTACCTTTTATATGGCAAAGTTAGTCCTTTTTGCATCTGCTGACTATACATGGCCATGTAATTCCCTCTGTAGTAATGGCTTCCCCACCTTACAATCAAGGCGACAGGATGAAAGTTAAGTGTAAGAATCAGCAGGCTTGTCGGAAGTGATGATGTCTGGCTGATAAGCTCCTATAACCAAGCACCACCTCCTGTCTCTTAATCACTTGGTCACCCAAGACAGTCTCCACATAAACATCTAATTTCCTAACCCAAAAAATCCATCCCTATAGGAAAAATAGTTGAGCATTAAATTTTGTTTTGTGATTCCTTATACCATGTAAGTTTATTTTTCAACTACCAGATATTAAACACGGTTTCAGAAATGCTCTGTGTCTACCATGACGGCACTTCATGTGGGTGCATAATGTGTGTACATACAAACAGTGAAATCCAGTGGTGGCCAAGATAGAACTACATTAGTAATAATGTACAGGGCCACAGAAGTATATCCCAAAAGAACATAGCTCAACAGGATACAAGTTTCAACACACTGGGGACAATAAAAAAATTCCATAATGGAAGGATTAGAAGGGAGGAGCAGAAAATTTTGTAGTATAAAATGAGTTACTCTGGTTTGGAAAATTACTCGTAAGATAGAGAATGCTGACTGCCAAGACACATGTGTAGAAGTGAGCCTAAATAAAGGAAACAGGATTCGAGTGGAACATTCATCTGCCCTCTTCTTTTTATTCAATTAAACATAAAACAAGCCCATCTGATTTGTTACTCAGGACTATGCTCATATTTGGAAACATTAAGCACATTCTTAATTCTTTAAACTATATTCACAGAAAAATGAATGATTATGTATGCAGTTATTCATGTCTTAATGATTATCACATATACTGTAAATGAGCTCTCAATAACCCTACATAAATTCAAGTAAAAATCTTTAAATTCAATAAACATTCATATTATGTAAAATTTATATAGGGTCATTTTAAAAGTCACAAGATTCACTAAAGTAATGTCTTCTTTATTACAATTTAAATAACAAGAATATAATTTTGCTGGTACTTCTTAATGCAAATCTAATTCAACTCTTTATTTTTAGACAATCATAAATTTATAGTCAACACCTCTATATAGAAAAAATTTATAACAACTCAAAAATACATATTTTCGAATCTATTAGAGGTATTTTTCAAGTTGGGTAAAACGTTTGAAAACAGAGGAACAGAGAAAGCATATCACCATACCTCAGTCTTTTTCCTAAATGGTTAAAGAACTAGTCAACAACTCCAAAACCCTTTTTATATGCACACCTGGGAAGAATACCGAATCCGTAACTTTGCTCAGAGTTACACTGATGTGGTTTTAGACCAGATGTTTAAATGTTACAGTATGTACATTTTCTTCCCCTCTTCTATGGCAGAAGTAAAGTAAGAGGAATATTTGACTTCACTCCACAAGAGACCTATTTAATAGTTTGGCGGTTATGTAAGTAAAGGTAGCTTGGCTAAGTCAATGTTGACGACATACAGAACGACATGATCCTAATGAGTTGGAAAATATTGGCTCTCATGAGAATAGACCAGATGCTACTGAGCTGAGAAAGCTACTGTATTATTGAATTTCATTTTTATGAGGTAAAATTTATTATTCAACCATTAAGGTATCCCACATGAAATCTTGCATAAAAATACTTTTACAGTTACTTTCTGGAAAGTAGATTTTTATTTAAACATTAAGACATCACTTAAATGAGAGATTCAAATATCCATTTGATCACCTTCAGCACAGATTTTAAAGTCTGTACGTAATTTCCCTGCAAATATCAGATTAATGGAACAAGGCTATCCACAAAACAATGAACTACCTAAATAAGGAAAAAGTGGTAGAAAATCCTTATCTTCCTGAGGGGAGAAAAATCAACAGTGAGTTTGTATTTTATCTTCTGGCAAAATAAATAAGGGTTAGAATTTCTATGATCTGAGTGCTGTCAGAGTCAAAAATATGTAATCCAATAATCCAAATTAATAATACACATTTAGCTCAAACTTTTGCATCTCTACTTTATTCTTTATAATTTATTTAAGTGCATTATAGTTGCAATTCCCTTATTACATAATTTCTAGTGGCGTAGCAATCCTTCTTACTCTATTTCTGGTCTCTTTTACCAGAGAGGTAGTTTGATACAGCAGAACCAATAGTAACAGAAAGGTCCAAAGGGCTGGCTTCAAAAACCAGCTTAATCAGTGAATATCTGTGGGACGACATATAAGAAAAACACTAAATTGTTCTGAGCATAAATTTTCATATGTTAACACAGGATAACTTGCCAACATCAATATTACTGTTAAGAAGTCAATGAAATTAATACATGAGAAACATCAACCTAAAATAGGTGAGTCCAATCAGACCATTCAAGTAAGTTTTATGGTATCCAGTCCCAACATTATGCAGCTCACTAAAGTTAAAATGCTTAGTAAACAGCTCTAAAGCATGTGAAAATTAGATAAAAGGATAGGCTTTCACACATCTATCGCAACACTGCACTGCAACATCCATTTATAGGTCTGTTGCCACAATCCCCTCTGGAATCTCTGCAGGACAGAGAATGAAGAGTTCATCATGGGCTTCTGTGAGCTTGGGGTGGCCTCTTGTAAACTTGTAAACAGCTAAATTACAGGGGCACGATGTACAGTTCCTTCTACAAGTTTAAACTAGGTCTAACCCATGTCATGAATTTCATTCTTCTCTCAAGTTCATTACTCATTATTATCTTTACTGGAATAACTGACATGATTCCAGTGGAATTCTACATCCAGGATAAGAATAACAAATCAACTCCACAAATAATACTGTATTTCACACTCACAAGAAACCTATGAGTAGATAAAAGAATATTAGCACCATTTTACAGACAGAAAAAGTTAACTAAAACTCAAAAAGTTTCCTTTAGAAACATAACTAGTTACTGAAAAGATTTTCATACTACAACTCAGTCTGTCCTAAATTTCAATAATTGAAATCTTCTTACCTGACATATAGTAAGGTATTTACTACACAAACATCTGTGTGTAACATTCAGATTAACAAAATTTAATGCACAAAATTAAATTTCTAAAATGATTAACACAGATTTATTTTAATAGCTTCACATTTTATTCTGATTTTTGTAAGAGCTGAGGAAAAAAATTATTGTAGCTTTAAAGAACATGTAATTCAATATTCATAAAATACTTTCTTAAAGCCTCTTACATAAACATATTCACAAAATAGAAGCTAAAATTGATTCAATAAACAAAAATTATCTCATTTTGGACATATTATAACATAGTTTGTTAAAGAAAACATATTTTCTTCCTAAAAGCATTTTTTTAGTTTTGATGTTTGAAATTAAATTTGATATCGCATATTTGAAGCACCATTACTAATCTAACATTTAGGATGAGAAGAATGAGGTACAGATTTTTGCATATTCTGTTTTATGATCCAACAAAATCCATCAATCTAATGTTACTTGATTTTATATACACAGACCAGTTCAGTTATTAAAAGAAAAAAAGTTAAGTATTTTTGCTTTTTGTTTTTAATTTATTTTTATTGTATTTTTTCCATTACTACTGTCCCTCTTATCCCTCCCCCCACACAATCCCCACACTGCTGTCCATGTCCATGAGTCCTTTCTCCTTTTTGCTCAATCCCTCCACCCCCTCACCACCATCCCACAGGGCTGTCATCCTATGTATGAGTCTGACTCTATTTTGCTTGTTAGCTCAGTTTGCTCATTGGATTCCATATATGAGTGAAATTACATGGTATTTGTCTTTCTTTGACTGGCTTATTTCCCTTAGCATAATGTTCTCTGGGTCCATCCATGTTGTCACAAAGGGTAAATCAAGTTAATAAAATAGTGAAAAAATTTAGTGCCTGTAATCAAGGAATAAAATATTTGTCTGTGATTGTTCTTTTTATAAGAATGCAGCATAAATAGGACACATATAAAATAATTAACAAACTAATTTATCTCCTTTGGGTCATAAAATTATTTATATTATTTCACAACCTGATATTGGTTGCCCTTCTCTAAGAGTACCTGTGTTATCATAATCAAGAAATCAATAACCGGCACTTCCAGCCAAGATGGGGGCATAGGTGGATGCACTGTGCCTCCTCGCACAACCAAGATAGGGAAAAAACAATTTAGAAACAGAATAACAACAAGAGCTGACAGAAAATTGATCTGAATGGAAGTCGGACAACCAGGAAGTTGAAATAGATCCGTTCATCCAGACCAGTAGGAGGGCAGAGTGAGGCAGCCGGACACAGGTTGCAGCGTGGAGAGCAGAGAGCACTGGGACTAGCGCGTAAGGCATCCGGGGTGCACAAGACTGCAGTGGGTTGACCCTGAGTGCACAAGCGGAAGCTGGCAGACCAAGGCTGAGGGGTGGCAACCAGCAGACCCAGTGAGGCGGTGATTGTGAAATGAGGCACTGTGCAACACAGGATCCCAGCTCTGGGAAATAAAGCCTTGGGGCACTGATTGAAAACACCTGTGGGAGTTGAAGTGAACAGAGAGACACCCAGCCTCACAGGAGAGGTCCTTGGGAAGTCCCACGGCGTGCACAAGCCCACCCACAACGGAATTGACACCAGAGGGGCCCAGTTTGTTCGGGGGAAGCAGCAGAAGGGACTGAGGTCCCAAGGAGAACAGAGCAAGCGCCATTGTTCCCTCTCAACCCTGCCCCAACATACAACGTCACAACCCAGCGACTGCGGTGCCCAGCCCTGGTGAACACCTAAGGCTCTGCCCCTCATACTTAACAGGCGCGACCAGACCAAAAAAAAAAAGAGGAGAGAAAGATGGCTCAAACAGAAGAACAAATGAAAGCCCCAGAACCCATCCTTTTAAGCGACCGAGAGATAGCCAACCTATCAGATGCATAGTTCAAAACACTGGTGATCAGGAAGCTCACAGAACTGGTTGATTTTGGTTGCAAATTAGATTAAAAAAATGAAGGCTACGTTAAGTGAAATGAAGGAATATGTACAGGGAACCAATAGTGATGAAAAGAAAGCTGGGTCTCACATCAATGAAGTGGACCAGAAGGAAGAAAGAAACAACCACACAGAAAAGAATGAACAATTAAGAATTCAAAAAAATGAGGAGAGGCTTAGGAACCTCCAGGACATCTTTAAACATTCCAACATCCGAATTATAGGGATACCAGAAGGAGAAGAGGAAGAGCAACAAGTGGAAAAGTTATTTGAACAAATAACAAAGGAGAACTTCCCCATTCTAACAAAAGAAATGGACTTCCAGGAAGTCGAGTAATCTCAGAGAGTCCCAAAGAAGTTGGACCCAAGGAGGAACATGCCAAGGAACATCCTAATTACATTAGCTAAGGTAAAAATGAAGGAGAGAATCCTAGAAGCAGCAAGAGGTAAGGAGACAGTAACCTATGACAGTTCCCATCAGTCTATCAGAGATTTCTCAAAAGAGACCTTACAGGCAAGAAGGAGCTGGAAAGAAGTATTCCAAGTCATGAAAGGCAAGGACCTACATCCCAAATTGCTCTATCCAGCAAAGCTTTCCTTTAGAATGGAAGGGCAGATAAAGTGCTTCTCAGATAAGGTCAAGTTAAAGGACTCCATCAATGCCAAGCCCTTATTTTATGAAATGTTAAAGGGACTTATCTAAGAAAAAGAAGATAAAAAAAAAACATGTATAGTAAAATGACAGCAAACTCACAATTATTAACAACTACACCTAAAACAAAACCAAAAGAAACTAAGCAAACAACTAGAACAGGAACAGAACCAAAGAAATGGAGATCACAGGGAGGGTTAGCAACAGGGGAGTGGGAGGAGGATAGAGGAGGAAAAGGTATGGAGAATAAGTAGCATAGATGGTAGGTAGAAAATAGACAGGGGGAGGGCAAGAATAGTATGGGAAATATAGAAGCTAAAGAACTTATGACACATGGACATGAGCTAAAGGGGAGGATGTAGGTGGGAGAGGGTGTGCAGGGTGGAGGGGAGTGAAGGGGGAAATGGGACAACTGTAATAGCATAATCAATAAAATATATTAAAAAAGAAATCAATAACCATGTTTCCTTAAATATCAAGATTTCAGAATAAACACTTTTCACATTTAAAATTTGCCAGAAATATGTAACACTTTACTTGGACGTGTATTTTGCCAGTGATCCTGTGACAGTCCCCCTGCTCTTTCTCCTAAAAGGGCACAAAAATCAATTCAGGCTTATCTCAGATATATCGTGGGTTAGGTTCCAGACCACCACAATAAAGCGAATATCACAATAAAGCAAGTCACACAAATTTTTTGGTTTCCAAGGCATATAAAAGCTATGTTCATACTATACTGCAGTATTTTAATTGTGCAATAGCATTATGTCTTAAAAAAAATAAACATACCTCAATTTAAAAATACTTTATTGCTAAACATGCTAACTAACCATCATCTGAGCTTTCTGAGAATCGAACTCTTTTTGCTGGTGGAGGGTCTTACCTCCATGCTGATGGCTGCTGACTGAGCAGGATGGTGGTTGCTGAAGGCTAAGGTGGCTGTGGCAATGTCTTAAAATAGACGACAATGATGTTTGCCAAATCAGTTGATTCTTCCTTTCATGAACAATTTCTCTGTAGCATGTGATGCTGATTGACAGAATCTTATCCACAGTAGAATGTCTTTTAAAATTGGAGTAATCCACTCAAAATCTGCTACTGCCCTTTGTCAACTAAGTTTATATAATATTCAAAATCCTTTTTGTCCTTTCAAGAATCTTCACAGAAACTTTACTGGAAGTAAATTCCATCTCAAGAAACCACTTTCTTTGCTCATTATTAAGAAGCGATTCCTCAGCCATTAAAGTTCCATCATGAGATTGCAGCAACTCAGTCCCATTTTCAGGATCCACTTCTATTCTAGTGCTCTTGCTGTTTCCACCATGTCTGCAGTTACTCCCTCCACTGAAGTCTTGAACCCCTCAAAGTCATCCACAAAGGTTGGAATCAACTTCATCCACACTCCTGTTAAGGGTGGTATTTCAACATCTTTTCATCAACCATGAATGTTCTTAATGCCATCTACAATTCTTTCCAAAAAGTTTTCAACTTGCTTTGCCCAGATCCATCAGAGGAATCACTATCGATGGCAGCTATAGCCTTACAAAATGTATTTGTTAAATAACAATAACTGAAAGTTGAAATTACTCCTTTACCCATAAACTGAAAAATATATGTTCTGTTACCAGGCATGAAAACAGCATTAATCTCATTATACATCTCCTCAGCGCTCTTGGGTGAGGAGGTGCATTGTCAATAAGCAGTAATATTTTAAAAGAAATCTTTTCTGAGCAGCAGGTCTCAACAGCAGGCTTATGATATACAGTAAACCATGTTGTAAACAGATGTGCTGTCATCCAGGCTTTGTTGTTCATTTATAGAGCACAGGCAGAGCAGATTTAGCAAAATTGTTAAGGACCTTGAATTTTTAGACAGCTAAATGAGCACTGGCTTTCAGTTCAAGTCATCAGCAGCATTAGACCCTAAAGAGAGAGTACCTCTTCTTTGAAGCCAGGTACTGACTTCCCTCTAGCTATGAAAGTCCTAGATGGCATCTTCTTACAACAGGAGGCTGCTTCTTCTACACTGCAAACCTGTTGTTTAGTGTGGCCACCTTCATTACCTATCTTAGCTAGACCTGGATAACTTGCTGCAGCTTTACATCAGCTCTAGCTGCTTTACCTTGCACTTTTATGTTTTATGGAGACAGCCTCTTTCCTTAACCTAATGGACCAACTTCTACTAGTTTCAAATTTTTCTTCTGAAGCTTCCTTACCTCTCTCAGCCTTCACAGAATGGAAGAGAGTTAGGGTCTTGCTCTGGATTCGGCTTTACCTTAAGGCAGCTGGTTTTATCTTGTGCGGATCACTAAAACTTTCTCCATGTCAGCAATAAGGCTGCTTTCCTTTCTCACCATTAATGCGTTAACTTTTAATTTCCTTCAAGAACTTTTTCTTTGCATTCACAACTTGACTATTTGAAGCAAGAGGCCTAGCTCTTGGCCTAGCTTAGCTTTCTATGTGCCTTCCTCACTAAGACTGATCATACCTAGTTTTTGATTTAAAGAGAGACGTGTGACTCTTCCTTTCACTTGAGCACTCACAGGCCATCGTAGGGTTAGTAATTTACCTAATTTCAATATTGTTGTATTTCAGGGAACAGGGGGGAGAGGGACAGGGAAATGACTAGTCAGTCCAAGAGTCAGAACACACACAACACATCAACTAACTTTGCCCTCTTATACGGGTGCAGTTCATGGATTCACCAAAAGAATTGAAATAGTAACAGCAAAGATCACTATGACAAATATAATAATAATGAAAAAGTTTGAAATACTGCAATTACAGAAATGTAACAGATATACAAAGTGAGCAAATGCTGTTGGAAAAACAGCACCAACAGACTTGCTGGGTACAGGGTTGCCACAAGCCTTTAATAAGTAAAAGCAATATCTGGGTGTCACAATGAAGTGAAGCGCAATAAAATGAAGTATGTCGCTACTGCATTCTCTTGCTAAAAATTTTAAAATTTGAAAAGCATACCATTAATTATTATCAAATTATTTTAGTTCTTTCTTTGGAAAAATATAAGGTTTTCTCCTTTTTGTTATTCAGGCATTTCTCACATCCTCTCAGTTTCTGAAACTCAGATTTTAAGAAGCAATGACACAGAATTTTAATACCTGTTCTCACCAAGAAAAAAAGTTGAGCAATAACTGCATTTACTACTAAACAAAATCTTTCATGTTTATAAACATAATAACATAATACAAGTTTCTCTTACTGTATTACATGCATTCTATTTGTCCTATTTTATTCTTTTCAAACTCTTAGTAGTAACCAATGAAGTTCCTTTCAAATCCCAGTCTACTGTCTGATATTAATGAAATGGAAAATAGAAATTCAATTATAAATGAATTTTTCTGAATATGTCAAAACAAGTAAAAGTTCAAGCCAGATAATACAATGTTGTTTTGATGGTAGTAGATGTAGCACATATAAAAATTTCTTATTGCAAGCAGACATTTTACAGAACAAACATGGAGAAAGCAAGCATGGAACGAAATTAATCTGGAAGGTTAGCCATCACTAAAACTGTGGCCTTGGGAATCAAGCTGAGTAACAAATGTAGGTAGCTTTCTGTGATATAAAGAACTTTGAACCCTGGCTGGTGTAGCTCAATGGATTGAACGCTGGCCTGTAAACCAAAGGGTCAGCAGTTTGATTCCCAGTCAGGGCACATTCCTAAGTTGTGGGCGAGGCCCGTAGTTGAGGGCACCTGAGAGGCAACCATATACTGATGTTTCTCTTCCTCTCTTTCTCCTTTCCTTCCCCACTCTAATAATAAATAAATAAGTAAATATCTTTTTAAATTATTTTTAAAACTTTGCAAAATTAAAAAGGCTAAAAATAATCATGAAGACCAAGAAGTAGGATCAACAACAAAAAAGAAACAAACCATTTCTAAATGATAACCAGGTCCAATGTAAAGATGTACTTGATCCTATAATTTGGAAAAATTTAGACAGAAGATGATCATCAGGAAAGTGAAAAGACAACCCACAGAATTGCAGAAAATGTTTGTAAACCATATGTTTAATAAGGAACTTGTATCTAGAATACATAAAGAACTTTACAACTTAAACGGATACACAAGTCAAATAAAATGAACAAATATGGCCCCAAAATTCTTTCACCTAGATATACATGAGAGAAATACAAGTTTAAGCGTATGTCCACATAAAAACTTGTAGATGAATGTTCGTAGGACCACTATTCCTAACTGTCAAAAGTACAAATGACCCAAATATACATCAACTGATGAATGGATGAACAAAATGTGGTATTGCCATACAATGGAATATTACTCAACAAAAAAAAAAAAAGAAAAAGAAAATGAAATACATGCTATAAAATGAATGAACTTCAAAAACAATACACTAAGTGAAAGGATTTGGTCACAAAGACTGTATTTTAATGTCTAGAATAGGCAAATCCATTCAGACAGAAAGCAGATTAGTGTTGCCCACGGCTGGGGAAATGAAAGACTTGGAGAGTGATGGCTAAAGAATGTGGAGCTTATCTTTAGGGTAATGAAAATATTGTAGAATTGATTGTGGTGATGGATACAGAACTTTGAATATTCTACAAGCTTAACATTGTGTACCTCAAAAGGGTGAATGTATAATATGTGAATTATATCTCAATAAAGCTGTTTTAAGGGGGAAAAAGACTGGACAAAAAGACTGGGAAGGGGGAGAGAAACCAAGGTAAAACATTTATGGTACGAGGGAGGGGGGAAACCTACACAAAAAGCATGAATGTGGAAAAAAATATAAATCTTTCATAGACCAAAGGGACTATAAGTATAATGTTAAGTCTCAAGGAAAAGACTGATTAAAAAAAAAAAAAACTAGTTATCAGTGGAAAAGGGATAATGTAGGAGAATATTATCAAATTAGAATTATATTCAATAGAGACAGAGGGAAAAACCACTAGGGTTAATAATGAGCAATAAGACAGCAAGAAGTAAGAAAGTAGGCTAGAGGTACAAGGTTGTAACAGAAGGTGAGGAAAGAACACTGAAGAGAAGTGCTTGGCTTATAGTCAGCCGCTGAGTAGAAGAATAGCAGGTCTTCTTCCCCACATAACCAGAATATAAGTCTGGAAGATGCAAGGATGTACATAGCCTGCATAATCACTTCATTAATGTAGTAAATGAGAACTAGTTGTAATCGGAAGCAAGGGATCACATGCTTAAACCAAACATATTAAAGCTAAACAAGGCTGAGTATAGTCTATTAATCACCCATAGATACAAGATAATAAAATACTAAAACTACACCTTAAATCAGCAACTTTTAAACTTTTTAATCTCATGGCACATGAAAACTAATTACTAAAATTCTGCAGCACACCAAAAAATATTTTTTGCTGATCTAATAAAAAAATAGGTATAATTTTGATTCATTCAAACTGGATGGCTATTGTTGTGTTGGCTGTTATAATTATTTTCTTTGACAATCTAAAGGAAAAGACGTCAGTGCCCCTCACTATATAGTAAGGTTTTACATTTTAAAAAAATTCTTGTGGCACATCAGTATGCTGCAGCATACCAGTTGAAAAATCACTGCCTTAAATACATACTTCCCAGACCTTAAAAGAGAAATTTTGGAGACAAAATACACAAGTACTCTACTAAGAATAAAATGAACAGAATAAGTCTGGCCTTTGAGGGAGACCAAAAAAGATATAAGATAACTGAGCACTTGGAAATATGGCTTTTTAAAATTATTATAGCTGATCCTTCTAATTCACCTCTTATAAATTTTATAGCTGCTTTATTTGATAAAAATAAACTTGGCACAGGTAAAAACACCCTAACATCACTCTATTTTCCTTAATTCCCCTAATCTACAAAAAATCATTTCCACTAATTTTAGGTTTCTCACAGACAGACCATGAGGTTATGAATCATAGAATCTGTTGTTACTTGTCAGATCTGCTTTTAATACAGGTGACTACATTCTGTTAGGATAGAATATCCTAGAATAAGAAATTGTAAATAAAATGTTTTTTATAGCATAGCCCATTTGATAAATTCAGAAAAGGAAATAGGGAATTAGTTGAGTTAGAAAAAAGGAAAATTATAAAAATTATAAAAGTAATTAACATTACCACTTATTTTCTAATATAATCTTTTGGGCTAAACCAGTGGACAAAAACAAAATATATACATAAAAATAGATTCATATTGTGGGACAATAAACCAAAAAATACTCTGAAGAGAACATGACAGGAAACAAATTTGACAAACAAAAAAATGAATTAGATAATGTCACAGTGATAAATACTGTCACCAATAAGGCCATAAGGCCTCATTGTAGGCCTTATGGGTAAGGATCTAAAAGAAAAGATTTTATCCCTGGCTGGTATGGCTCAGTGGATTGAGCACAGACCTGCAAACCAAAGGGTCGCCAGCCCAATTTCCAGTATAGGGCACATGCCTGGGTTGCAGGCCAGGTCCCCAGTGGGGAGGGGGCGCAAAGGAGGCAACCACACATTGATGTCTCTCTCCCTCTCTTTCTCCTTCCCTTCCCCTCTAAAAATAAATAAATGAAATCTTTAAAAAAAAGAAAAGATTTTACATAATAGATAACTCCAAATAATGGCCATATAAATAGCAATAACATAACATCTTAGTCTATGTGGGCTGCTACAACAAAATACCACAAACTGAGTAGTCAATAACCAAGAGAAATGTATTCCTCACACCTCTGGGGGCTCTAAGTCCAAGACCAGGGTGCTAGCATGGTCAGGTTCCAGTGAGAACCTCTTCCAGGCTGCAGAACACTGCCTGCTCCCCACGTCTTCACATGGTGGAAGGGGCAAAGAAGCTCTCTCTGGCCTCTTTATATAAGGACATTAATTTCATTCACGAGGACTTCACCCTCATAATCTAATCACCTCCCAAAGGTCCCACTTTCTAATACCATTATACTAGGCATTAAAATTTCAACAGATGAATTTGAAGAAAAACAAACATTCAGACTATAGCACATAATCTAGTTTACTTAAATATTCATTAATTCAAAGTTTTTTTGAATGAGATGAAATTCACATAACATAAAATTTACCTGCATAAAGTACACAAGTAAGTAGAACTGAGCATATTCACAAGCATAAAAACACCACCACTACTGAATTTCACAACATTTTCATTGCCCCCAAAGAAACTCATGCCAATTAGCAGTCTTTCCCATTCCTCCTTATCCCCACACTCTGGAAACCATTAATCTACTTTCTGTCTCCATGGATTTGCCTATTCTAAGCATTTTGTATAAACGGAATCATAATATGTGACTTTTTCCATACTGTTTTCAAGGATCTCCACACTGCAGCAAGTATCAGTACTTTATTTCTTTTTATGTCTGAACAATACTTCATTGTACATTCACCCGTTAATAGACATTTGTGCTGTTTCCAAATTGTGACTATTAAGAATAATGCTATGTGATCTCTTTTACATGTGAAATTTAAAAATGTCAAATTCATAGAAGAGTAGTTATCAGAACCAAGGTGGTAGGGTGAAATGATAGATGCTGTTCAAAGGATACAAAGTTGCATTTATGTAGGATGAATAAGTTCTAGAAAGCTAATGTACAGCACGATGACTACCGTTAGTAATACTATAGTGTGTAATTTACTCTTCACTAAGAGTAAATTTTGGTGCTCTTACCACAGGAAAAAAAATGGTAACTATGTAAGGAGACTTAATTATCTTGACTGTAGCAATTATCTCACTATGCATATCAAAACATCATGTTGCACCCCCAAAAAAGAATAATTTGCTTACCAACTCATAAAGCATTATGATCAGGTATTTTATTCTACTTTACCAGCATAATCAAATAGATTATATTTATACATGATTTGGCTATCATTTCAAACATATACATTGGCCCCCTTAACATTTATCTATGTAAGGCCAAAGAATCAACTGTACAAGAAGTTGGTAAAAAATAATCTCTTGCAAATATAAAATATATCTGGAAATTGGTGGCAGGTAATACAACTAAATAGCTAAACACACTATGCAAGTTAAGTTGAGCAATGTTATACATATGGATTCGAATGATAAACTATTAGTCACCACTAATAAGAATTTTCCATATACTTGTCAAAAAAATAGTGCTCTTACCTGTAGTTTGAAAAACTTCATTCATCAAAGCTTCACTCACTACTGAAGAGCTCACATATCCAATATGAGACCAACTTTGATATATTGCTTGCAGCAGAAGTGTCTGTGCTCTTGTAGCTTGAACTGTAAGATTTGGAAGTTCAAACACACCTTCAGTTACAGAAATCTGAGATCTTTTGGTCCTGCACAAGAAAACAGAAAGAATAACCATACAGTAAATACATTTACAAACAACATAAAAAAAAAAGAATTAAGTTGTCAGGGAAAAAAAGGTACACATTAGAGATATCTTTTAAAAGAATTATCAGCCCTGGCTGGTGTAGCTCAGTGGACTGAGTGAGCACCGGCCTGCAAGCCGAAAGGTCACCAATTCGATTCCTGGTCAGGGCACATGCCTGGGTTGCAGGCCAGGTCACTGAAGAGGGGCATGTAAGAGGCAACCGGTCTATGTATCTCTCACACACCAATGTTTCTCTCCCTGTCTTTCTCCCTCCCTTCCCCTCTCTCTAAAAATAAATAAAATCCTTTTAAAAAAAGAATTATCAAATAGAGACACAACTCTACTACCTTTTGAGTTTCACTATTTCAGAATATCTTACACTAATAAAAAGTAAAAATACAAACTAGAATAATTCATACACATATATTCTACACATGCAATTATACTTTTCAATCAAGCCAATCATCAGAAAGAGCAATGAAAATAATACTATTTAACATTTCAAGAGAATTTACTAGTAGATACGCATTGTTCTAAAAGTCTTATATTGAGTAACTCATTGAATCCAGCTCAAATACTCTTTGAGAGAGGTATTATCATTATCTTCACTTTTAAGATAAATAAGACACAAAGAGTTAAATTAAGTTATCAAATATCATACAGATACCATATTTTGCCATGTATAATGTGCATTTTTTTTGCCCAAATTTTTTTAGGGAAAAATGAGGATGTACATTATACATGGGTAGTACTAATTCCATATCTATATAGATGTTTTTAATTCTTTTATTTATGCTTATGCGTTAAAGGTGTTTAAAGGGACTAAATGGTAATCAAAAAATATAAGAAGGGTTGTATTTTTTAAAACATTACATAAAAAAAGATTTTAAACAAAGTGTAACTCTATAAAGCAATAATGGTATCTGTACGCAAAATAATACCCTGGAATAAGATAATCAGTTTTGTTTCTAAACATAAATAAATAATTTAATTTAAAAATTAAAATGAAAGACTTTTTTTCTGAAAGTTTGGGCCAAAAACGTGGGTGCACATTATACACAGGAGCACATTATACATAAGAAAATCTGCCAAGTAAAAAAAAACAAGAATTTGAGACAAGGCAATATGATCCAGAGCTCCTCTCTCATAAATACTTATAAAGTATTTACATTATACCAGCTTCCTCCCTAATAGTAACAAATAAAAACTATTTCTAGAGTCAGCCCTGGAACATCTAATTTATCGTTGCCTTTCTCATTTGATTCTGTCTTCTAATAAGATGCCTTACATAATTAAATGTTCCAAATAGCAATGCTTCTAGGTACAAAAACATTTAAATACGTCTACTGAGAAACAAGCTGACAGTAAAGGTTAATGAAATATGCACAATAAAGTAGAAAAAAGAAAAATAAGACAGGAAAAAAAGTTAGGATACTGCTATAATGGATTCAATCACCCCACTTTCTTCTCAACCCATAAACCTCCACCCTATTTCACTTTCCCAACCATATCCATATAGACTGGGCACCCCCTGTATGTTACTTCAGAGTCTCTCACCACCACCTGCTATTCCACCCACTGTGTGAAGAGGAATTCAATGCAGAATTTCACTGCCATTGCCTAACGCCACTGAACATGTGAGACTCCAGTGGGAATTATTTTGTGTTTCATGTATGCAGATCCTGGAAGTACAGGGAGAAATGCTTCTCCACTTTTGTTTCCTTGGCTGATAATTTTGAGATGCATCTCATAGTTCTCTTAGGGAGGTCCCAGGAGATTAAGGATCAGAGAGGAAAAAAGACTGAAAAAATTGGAAAAAGGCCTTAGTGGGCTTTGGAACAGTATCAAGCAACTTCAAGCAGGTGTAACTGGAATCACAGAAGAGAGAAGCAGGGACAGAAAAATATTTAAGGAAATAATGGCCAAAATTTTTCTAGATTTGAAGAAAATTATAAACCTAAAAATCTAAGAATTTGAACAAACCCTAAGCAAAAGAGACTTAAACCAAAGGCACATTATATTCAAACTGTGAAAAAAATAAAAAATAAACAGTTAAGAAAAATATTAAAAGCAGGCATGGTTTTGATCTCCAAAATATATAAAGAACTCACACAATTCCACACCAGGAAGACAAACAATCCAATTAAAAAATGGGCAAAGGACCTGAACATTTTTCCAAGGAAGACAAACAGAAGGTCCAGAGGTATATGAAAGGATGATCAGCATCACAAGCCATCAGAGAGATACAAATTAAAACCACAATGAGATACCACTTCACACCAGTCAGAATAGCCATCATAAACAAATCAACAAGTGCTGGCAAGGCTGTGGAGAAAACGGAACCCTAGCGCACTGTAGGTGGGAATGTAGATTAGTGCAGCCACTGTGGAAAACAGTAAAGAATTTCCTCAGAAAACTAAAAATGGAACTGCCTTTTGACCCGGTAATTCCACTACTGGGATTATACCCTAAGAATCCTGAAACACCAATTCAAAAGAACCTGTGCATCCCAATGTTCATAGCAGCGTTATTTACAATAGCCAACTGCTGGAAGCAACCTAATTGCCCATCAGTAAATGAGTGGATAAAAAAACTATGGTATATTTACACAATGGAATACTATGCAGCAGAAAGAAAGAAGGAGTTCCTATACTTTGCGACAGCATGGATAGAACAGAGAGCACTATGTTAAATGAAATAAGCCAGGCAGTTAAAGACAAATATTATATGATCTCACCTATAAGTGGAACCTAATCAACAAAACAAACAAGCAAGCAAAATATAACCAGAGACATTGAAATTGAGGACAAACTGACAGTAACCAAAGGGGAGGTGGAAGGGGTTAATGGGGGAAAAGAGGAAAGGCTTGTCAGGAACATGTATAAAGGACACATGGACAAAACCAAAAGGGGGTAGGATCAAGGGTGGGAAGTGGGGATGTCTGGGGTGGAGAGGAGTAGTGAGGGGAAAATGGAGACAACTGTACTTGAACAATAAAAAAAATTGGGAAAAATAAGAAACTATAATGGTGACTACACAACATTATACATTTGTCAAATCCATAGAATGTACAGTACAAAGAGTGAATCTTAATGTAAACTGTGGGTCTTAAATAACATAATAATTAAAATATACATTTTTTAAAAAGGACTTGCTTTATCTCTCTTAATTAAGAACTCTCCCAAACAACTCCCCGGGGATATCTATAGAAAAACATTTCAGGCAAACAAACTGCATTAGTCCTTGCTGCCTGGGACAATGGGTAAGAGAAAGGGCGAAAAAAATAATAACCAAAGTCTAGGGAATGACACTTTGGGGAATAAGAAGATTGAAAAACTCCAACATCCTCCTGGGAATACAGAAGGCCACACACATGCTGAGGACTTTGCAGCTGCACAGAAAAAAACTAGAGAAAGGTCTTAAGCTCCTAATCCTGGCTGACCTTCAGGGTCTACCCAACAAGGAAAGAAGTTATAGTTGTAAATTGCCTGACTGAGTTTTGAAGGCTTTCTCCATCAGAAACGATGGAGGCCACGCAGGAAAGGGATGGAATAGTCAAGTGCTGAAAGAACTGCTAATAATTATAATTCTGGCAAAGCTATCCATTATAAATGAAGTAGCAATCTTCCAACAAAGAAAAGTCCATGACCAGAAGGCTTCACTGGTGAATTCTACCACACATTGAAAGAAGAGTAAATAACCAATCCTTTCTAAACTTGTGCCAAAAATAGAAGAAACCTACCTAATTCCTTTCATGAGGCCAGTATTATCCTGTTACCAAAGGAAGACAAAGACAACATAAGAAAACTACAGACCAATATCCCTTATGAATATGGATACAAAAATCCTCAGTAAAATATCAGTAAGTCAAATTCAGAAGAATACTAAAAATACTATACACCATAATAGGTGGAATTTGTCCTGGAAATAAAAGACTGATTCAGCTTTTAAAAACTCGGCGCAATACACCATATTTATAGAATACAGGCAGTGGAGGGAGCATGCTCATCTCAGCTGGCAGAAAAAAGCACTTAACAAAACCCAATACTCTTCATTTCTGTGATTCTGTTCCTGTTCTAGTTGTTTGTTTTGTTTTTGTTGTTGTTTTAGGTTCAGTTATTGATAACTGTGACTTTGTTGTCATTTTAATGTTCATAGTTCTGATCTTTTTCTGAGGTAAGTCCCTTATTACATGGAGAGTTATCAGCAGGGAGGGGGTTGGAGGAGAATGAGCAGAAAAGGTACAGGCAATAAGCAGCATAATTGGCAGGCACAAAATTGACAGGGGGAGGTTAAGAATAGTATAGGAAATAGAGAAGCCAAAGAACTTACATGTGTGACACATGAACATGAACCAAGGGTGGGAATGCTGGAGGGTAGAGGGATGCAGGGCAGAGGGGAATAAAGGAGAGAAAAAAAATGGAACAACTGTAATAGCATAATCAATAAAATATACTAAAAAATTTTTTAAACCAAAAATACTACTAGTTGTTCAATAAATCTTCATCAAGCATGAGTCTAATATTTAAACCATTTATCCATTTTGAGTTTATTCTTGTGTATGGTGGAGGACGATGGTCTAGTTTCATTTTTTTGCACATATATGTACAATATTCCCAACACCATTTACTGAATATACTTTTTAGTGCATTGTAAAAAGAGAAAATCCAATGCTCTTTCTTGATAAAAACATACAACACACTAAAAATAAAGGGCACTTTTTTAACACAATAAAGAATATTTACAAAAAACACACAACTAACATCATACTTAGTGCTCAAAAACTGAAAACTCTCTCTCCAAGATCTGAAGGAAAACAAGATGTCTGCTCTTCCCATTCTATTCAACATTATAGCAGAGTTTCCAGCCAAGAAATGAGGTAAAAAATAACAATAAGTAAAAGGAATTCAGGCTGAAAAGGAAAAAAATAAAATTACTCACAGATGACACATACTTTGAAAACCCTAAAGAAAAATGCACACACAAACCACTGAAATAAACAAGTTCAATCAAATTGCAAGGTACAAGGTTATTACACAAAAATTGGTTTTATATCTATATACACACACAATAAATAATCTGAAAGAAAGTTCTATTAAAACAGCAACAAAAAGAATAAAATACATAGGGATAATTTAACAAAGAATTCCAAGACTTCTAATTGAAAACTACAAAGCATGTTGAAAGACATTAAAGAAGGAAACTAAATGATGGTAAGACAGTCAGTTTATGGACTGGAAATATTGATATTGTTAAGATGGTAATACTTGCCACATTGATACACAGATTAAATATGATCCCTATCAAAATCCCAGCTATTCTGAATAAATGAATAAACTAATCCAAAAATTCATATGGACTTGCAAGGGACCCCAACAGCCAAAACAATCTTGAAAAAAAACAAAGTTGGAAGACTCACATTTCCTAATTTCAAAACATAATGTAAAGGTACAGCAATCAAAACAGTGTCTTAATGTCATAAGGATAGACACACAAAAATAAGTGCACCAGAAATGAGAGTTTAGAAATAAACCTGTACATCTCTGGTCACTTGATTTCTGATAAGGGTATCAAGATCAATCAATGGGAAATGAATGGTCTTTTGAATAAATGGTTTTGGAACAACTGAATATCCAAATACAAAAGAATGAAGTTGCACCCCTACCTAATACCATATAACAAAGTTAACTGAATACTGACAAAAAGCTAAAACTGTACAACTCTTAAAAGAAAACACAGATGTAAATCTTCATGATCTTGGATAAAGGAACCGTTTCTTAAATGCAATTCTAAATGCAAAACAAACAAAAGGAGAAATAAATGAAATGGACTACTTCAAACTTTAAAAATTTTGTGTATCTGAGAATATTATCCAGAAAGTAAAAAGATAACATAGAGAATGGGACAAAATATTTGCAAATCACATACCTTACAGGAGACTAATGTTTACAATATTCAAAGAACTCCACAACTCAACAGCAAAGACATACAGCCGACTTTAAAAATGAACTAGAACATGAAGAGACATTTCTTTAAAGAAGATACAGAAATGAGCATATGAAAATATACTCAAACTCACACCCACTAACACAACAATAATAAAAGGAAAAACATAAAATAACAAGTGTTGACAAAGATGAAGAAGAATTGGAACCCTCATACACTGGAGGGGGAAAGGTATAATGGTATAGCCACTACGTAAAATCTATAACCAGTTCATCAGAAAAGTAAATATAGATTTATTATGTGACCCAACAATTATATTGCTAGGTATATGTCCAAGAAAACTAAAGTATGTTCATATAAAAATTCATGCATGAAATTTCGCACCAGCAATATTCTTAAACAAAACATGCAAACGACCCATGTAGACAACTAATGAATGGATAAACAGAATGTGGAACACTTCTCAGTCATTAAAAAAAAAAGTACTGATACATGCTACAACATAGATGAACCCTGAAAACATACTAAATGGAAGAAGCGGACAGAAAATGCCACACATTTTAAGCTTCTGATTATATAAAATGTCCAGAATCCTAGCTAAAGATAGGATTTCTTTATTCAAGTTTTAAAATTGTTCTGGAATTAGATAATCGTGATGATAATGATGGTGAACACACAAAAATGTGAATATACTAAAAATAAATGAACTGTACAGCAATATTGAGAATTTTATGTTATTTGGGTTTTATCTCAATAAAAAAAAAAAGCTCCCTAAAGTATTCAGAACTCCATTCTTAGGAATGCCTAACCAGACAACTATTGTCTTCTTTCACTCAAAAATATCAAAATAACAAAAACAAAACCGTGGGATCATATGTCTCTCTTAATTAGCATGTTGTAATTCAAATATATGGTCACACATTACGATTTCTACGACTCTAGCCATACAGCTTCCCAACACTGAGTACCAATATGTGGCTGTACCTAGATTTACCCTGCAATCCACAGTCATGGTCACATTTTACCACAAAATCATTTTACCATAAAACCAAGAGATTAAAATGACTAGACCAGGAAATAAATATGCACTGAATAAAAGAGTCTTCGAACCAAACAGGTAAAATAGTAGACATCAAGAGATACTAGGAAAAACAAACAGGACCCAAATCACAATTTTATACTTCATTATTATCATTGGTTTCTTTTGCTTTTCCAACATTAAAGCCATTTTTTAAAAGCATTTTTCTTTTCTTTAATGAAGGGTTTCAAAATTGGGAGGTGGTTCTCTCTTTACTATGCTCTCAAATTTCTGTTCAAAATGCCTGATCAGGAAAAAAAAAAGTTTATTAGTAGTGATACTAAGTAAAGAAAACAGATACTTGGTACACCTGCAACATAAAAATGTAAAATTAACTACTCTATCTTCAGCCAGATACACTATAGTATTTGAGAAGTCTTATGGTATAGCTATGTTCTTAGAATCACAGCAATATTTCTTTATGAGGCAAAATTATAGTTAGGATTCTTTTCACTAGTGGGTCTTTACTATATAACTAATTCAACTACTGTATATGGTACTCTAACTTTCAAGCCATCATATGTCACATAAAATTGTTCCCAAATGGATAACACAGACTTAAATAAAAACTTAAACATATGCAAATTTTAAAATAATTTATTCTACATTTTAATGATGCCCAAGGGTGGACACAATTCCCTCCTTCAGATTCAATTTAATTTAACATCAAAGAAAATAATTCACTTTGTACAAAAGCCAGAATTCAATAATAAACAAGTTATATCATACACATAGGACATGCTTTTGTAGTTTATTTTCCAGCTGTAACCAAATAAAAGTACAGTTTATTATACATGTGTTAAGTGCTCCAGTAGCATTTGAATTACCATAAACAAATATTTTAAAATTATTTGGCAATAGATGGTAGCTTTAACAATGTACCTGTTATTATAACAATATAAATGAAGAGGGTTTTTTTCTTCTTTTGTTTTTGTCAATTTGGAAATATTTCTACCAAGCTAACAAGTACAGGAAAAGAACACCCATGTACCCACTTCATAAACCGAACTGATTAAACCATAATATTATGCCATATTTGCTTCAGAGGTTTTTAAACAAATCAATAGCTTTTACAACTTTTTAAAAGCTACGAGGGGGGAGGGGCTCATTAAAATGTCAATGAAAATGCACAATAAAAGTATAATTTTCCTTGTGATTTATATCACTACAAATTTGTTTAAACTTTGTTTAAAATAAAACAGCTCAATAAAATTCATACTAAAGGCATCTAAAACCCTCTGGATTTACCTAATTATTGGGGTGGGGGTGTGGAATATCACTAAACCTGCATTTTAACAGTTAAGTTCATGAAAATAAAATTATTTATTTAACAAATGGCTATTTCACATATCCCTAAGTTCTAGTCTGAACATATGTTCATTTTACCAAATAGGTTTAAAAACTATCAATGTAAACATTACTCTCTAGGGAAAAATAAATCCTAATGTAACTAGTGGGATAAACAACTCATTAAAAATAAATTTGGACAAACTCCAGGATAAATTTAAGGAAATAGAAACAAGCAGGTCTTGATTGTGTAGTAGCAAAGACTGAAAATTAATATGACCTAATTAACAAATACTTTAAAAGACTTTACTTGTACCATCTGCTGATAAATTATAATATAGAGCTGGTGAAAATTCTGGACCAATACAGCATTTCTATAAAGAAAATTCTTCCTTCAAAACTTAAAAAAAAAAAATGTGGAAGTGGTTCTTACTACTCAATGCAAAGGAATTAACTTACACAATCCATTCACGTTCATAGTAGTACCATAAAATTTTTGCCCTGCATAAACTTGAAAAACAGCCATCCATTCTTTTAACATCAACATACCTCATAGCAAATGAAAGAATATCTTCAGCAACAGCTGGATCTAAAGATTTATATAGAATCCCCAAATGCAAAGTTTGAACCTACAAACTGTTTCCAAAAATGTATTTTTGTTATTACTCATATCCTGTACAGTAAAATAAGATTAGATCACTTTTTCCAAAATAAAATGAGTACAAAACTTCACTAACTCAAGTTAGAAATAAAAGCAGTTTTAAAAGCTAAGAAATTTGTATTTAGTTCTATATACAAAAAGCCTTTAACTTATACATCAATACTTAAATGAAAAGAAAAATACTTAATTAAATGGTAAGTACAATAAAATGAATGACTGGTAGGTAAGACGAATGGTTAGCTCTTCTTTCCTCCTTCTGATGCCACTCCACTGCCCAAGATAATATTTTGTGAGTTTAGTTACATACATACACACCTCTGTCTATTGATTTTATTCATCAATAGATACACATATAATTTTAATGGATATATGTGTATATAACTAAAGCCTCCATTTAATGACTAAATAACATATCTTATAAATCATCAAGATCTTTCAACAATAGAACACATACTTCTATACTGGTCTTTTTAATGCTAGTTTGGTATTATACAGTTTGAATCAAGTTTCACACTTACCAGCATTTCTCAAAAACCCCACCAGTATATACCTTTTAATTACGATAAGTTTTAGCCTTTGAAAATGGCTGTAAAATATAAATTATATTGTGTTTAAATACACAAATATTGTACCATTTTTCAAAATTTCTGAAATAAAAAATATCATTATTTGAATTAAAATGTTAGATATCAGATGAACAAAAAATGGGAAGTAAATCTTGTCTATTTCTAAAACAAAAATATAGTGAATGCTTGATTATTACAATGTATAAAATCAAAAATCTTACAATGAAGTATGGGTGGTAGCAAACAAACAAAATACAGAAATGCTGTTTCTTCATGAATCTCATCATCTCCTAGACAAGTTATTCAATAGAGATAACTCATCTACTTAAGTAAAAATGTTTAACTATTTAATAAAAAAGGGAGAAAGTATGTTTATGTGATATATTTATATATAATTAATAACATTCAAACAGAACCTTGAAAATTCTGATTAGGAAATTCACTAAAATTTTAGTTCAATTTCAGTAATTCATTAAAGTCACTGGTTTTTGTGTTGGCCAAAAACACATTTCACATGTATTATGTAAATAAAAAGGAAACAGACTTGTCAAAAAGCATACAATCTAAATAAGTCAACCTGCCAAAAGCATGAAAATCAGGGAAAACTTTACCAGCTGTATGTGAAACAGTAATCAAAAAACTCTCAACAAACAAAAGTCCTAATTGGATGGCTTCACAGGTGAATTTTATCAAACATGAGTAAAAACTAACACCTATCCTTCTCAGACTACTCCAAAAATCTCAGAAGGAGGGAAGACTTCCAAGCTCATTTTACAAGGGCAGCATTATCTTAATTGCACAACCAGACAATAACACTACAAAGAAAGGAAATTTAAGTCAATATCTGTGATGAATGTAAATGCTAAACTCCTCAACACAGTAACAGCAAATGAGATCCAGCAATACACTGAAAAGATCATACACCATGACCAAGTGGGATTTATCTATTACCAGGATGAAAACTTGGTACAATATCCACAAGTCAATAAAGGTGATTCACCACATAAACAAAATGAAGGCTAAAAACCACATAACCATATCAATAGATGCTGAAAAAGCATTTGATAAAATCCAGCACCCATTTATGATAAAAAAAAAAACTCAGCAAAGTGGGAATAGAGGAAACATATCCCAATGTAATAAAGGCCATATATGACAAACACACAGCCAATATCATACTCAATATACAAAAACTACAAGTGTTTCCCTTAAGCTGGGGAATAAGACAGGCATTCCACTTTCACCACTCCTATTCCTATTCAACACAGTACTAGAAGCCCTAGCCACAGCAATCAGACAAGAAAAAGAAACAAAAGGCATCTAAATTGGAAAGGAAGAAAATGTCATTATTTGCAGATGACATGATACTTTTTACATAGAAAACCCTAAAGATTCCACAAAGAAACTACTAGAAATGATAAATGAATCAGTAAAGTAGCAGGATACAAAATAAATACCCAGAAATAAGTTGCATTTTTATACACTCAATAATAAACTGTCAGAAAGGGAAACTAAGAAGATAATCCCATTCAGAATTGCTTCTAAAAAATAAAATGAAATAAAATAAAATAACTAGGAATTAATTTAACCAAGGATGTAAAACATCTATATTGAAAAATTATAAGACAATGAAGAAAGTGAAGAAGATACAAATAAGTGGAAGCATTTACCATGTTCATGAATAAGAAGAAATAACATCAGTAAAATGTCCATACCACCCAAAGCAACATATATATTCAATGCATCCTATTAGGATACCAATGGTATATTTCACATAAGTAGAACAAATATTCCAAAAATATATATGAAACTACAAAAGACTCAGAACAAAAACAACAATCTTGAGAAAGAACAAAGTTGAAGGAATCACACTACCTGATTATAAAACTACTACAAGGTCACTGAAATCAAAACAGCATGGTACTGGCAGAAAAAGAGATATATTGATCAATAGAACAGAATACAAAGCCCAAAAATAATCTCACGTCTTTATAGTCAATTAATATTTGACAAAGGAGGCAAAAACATGCAACAGGGTAAATATAGTCTATTCAATAGATGGTGCTAAGAAAACTGGACAGATACATGTAAAATAAAATGAAACACGACCACCTTCTTACACTTTACACAAGAATAAACTCAAAGTGGATTACAGACTTAAATGTTAGACTCAAAGACATTAAAATTCTAGATACAGACAAAAACATAGGCAGTAAAATCTCAGCTATTTCTCATAGCAATAGCAATATTTTTTTCTGATAGATCTCCTTAGACAAAGGAAACAAAAGAAAATATAAACAGAGTTCCGGCCAAGATGGAGGCATAGGCAGTCGCATTGTGCTTCCTCGCACAACCAAGACTGAAGACAACAAAGATTGAGAAACAATTAACAACCAGAACAGAGAGAAATTAATTGAACAGAAGTCGGGCTCCAGTACATCCAGACCGGTAAGGAGCGGCGGAGTCGGGAGGCCTGCGAAGTGGGGT
>PVIA01006375.1:0-98545 GCA_004024845.1 Tonatia bakeri | reverse complement strand
TATTTGAATGTTGCAAACAGAGTAGATCTTAAAAGTTCTCAATGCAAGGAAAAAGAAAACGTTTGTTTGTTTTTGTTATCTGTATGAGATAATGGATGTTAACTAAACTTATTGTAGTAATCATTTCACAATACACGTAAGTCAAGTCCTGCTGTACACTTTAAACTTATGCAGTGTTATATGTGAATTATGTGTCAATAAAACTAAAAAACATATATATCCAATCAACTCTTCAGGATTTCACTGTCAAAATTCAATGAAAAATATATCCTAAAATGTTATCAACAAAATGAGAAGCAAACATAGTATGAGTAAATTCAATAAAGAAACAGAAAAATAAGAATTCCCAATAAAATCAATTCTTGGATTTGTCAGATACAGATACAAAATACCCCATTATTTTAAATATGAAAGAATACAAAAAGTGGGAAATAAAATATTATCAAAAGTAAGAAGCAGATTTTAAAAATACCATTAAGTACCTTTAGAAATGAAAATAAATATGTTTACTGATGTTAATAGCTTAATATATACCTTTCATAGCATGTCAGGCAAAACCGAAGAACTATTAAACTAAAAAATATAACTAAAAATTATGCAAAATTCAGCTCAGAGACAAAAAGAGAGAGGAATAAGAAACAGAGGTTAAAAAAATTGGATACTAGAATTACAAGTGCAATATCAGTTCCTCTGATTTTCAGATGGTGATCTATTGAGCTAGAGAAAATATTTGAGATAATGATTTACATGAAAATGTGTTGGGAACTGCCCTGCCTGGTTTCAGAAGCTGTGAGCCCCCCATGGCTAAGGCTGAGTGAGCAACCTTAAGAGCAGAAGCCACTAAGGAGACAAAGCTTATCTCCCTGGTGGGGGTTCCACTTCTGATACTTTTTCTTCACCCTGCCTGGCCTCCAATGCTTGATCAGTTAACCAATGATGGGTAAGATTCCCCAAGGGGGGAATGACCTAAGACAGGCACGATCACGTGGGAGGGCCCCAGGGAAGGACCTGGAGGGCTACAGCAAAAGGGAGTGATGGACCCTCACCTGTCAGCTTTGACAAAGCCTGAGTCCTCATTCTGTGTGCAAGAAGTCTCCTAATCTCTTGGCTGCCTTACTTCCCCTGCCTGACTTAATCCTGAAACAATGACAGAGGGTGGGCAGCCCTGTGCTAGAAAGGGAGGGCTCCCCAAGTGATCAGGCCTGAGAAAGAACACGTAAACTCCCGTGAAACCTGCTTTGCTGAGAATGCTCTTAATTAAATGATAAGGATTTGAGCAGGAAATTACTTTGTTTCCCAAAGTTCTGTAACCCTTTAGCTAACAGGCCCTGACTCAGAATAGGCCCTTGTAGTTCTTTGTGTACTATCTATTGTTTGATCCTTACTGCCTGACAATGATTAATGAGCTTCACCTGTATTCCTGTGCAAATTGAAAGCCAATAAAAACCTGTCAAGGCAAGGGTTGGAGCACTCTCTCCTTGAGAGAGAAGCCGTGCTGTCCCTTTTCCTCCACAGGACTTGGTAGTCAGTGTGAATTTGTCTCATATCTCATCCATAATGTTGTAGACACTGCAGGCCAGTGTCCATGTCAAAAATATCTCTTAAAACAGTAGAGCTCTTCAGTAATGCGAATGACCATCATCATCATTATTCCTGTTACTTCTGCATTCATCTCCTCCTGTGTATGCGTGTGTTCCTTCCTATCTCAGTGTCTCTGTCTCTGTCTGTCTCTCTATAAAAAAGATTGACAGGAATTGTTTAATCTTGCAAAAAGTGTATCTGTTTTGAATACAACACTAATTCCTACATATGACCGAACAAAGTGACTCAAAAAAAAAAAAAAAACAATGCTCAACACTCTGGAAAATGATGCCTTTCTGTAGAAGAATATATGCTATCCAAGTACTTTGACACATTAGTTAACTTGTGCTTTTCTCTTACCTAAGTGTTTCCATCATTCAAGTTTCCTTCATCCTCCGAAATAATGTCTGTGTTCCTTTTAAGTGGTGACATGCGACATTCAGGACAGGTGCTACATTTATTTATTTATTTCCCTCAAATATTTAAGATAAGAGAAGTGAAGCTGTATCTTCCAGTGACTAGAACACGGCCTTTCACAAAAGAAGGTGTATGAAGCTATGGGTTGTACTCTGCCATCACTGGGGACTGGGTTCTGACACATGAAGATATGTAATTGTGAAAGGATATAATTGTGATAATGTAGCGTTCTCAAAGTGTAGTACTTAGGGAAAGGGTCATTTATGACTAATCTGAGAGTGGTATAAACTACAGCTTGGAAGAAATTAAGATCAAGTTTATTTCTTATAGGGAAGGAATATGTTCTTCATCTGTATTGATGTCTTAGTCCAGTCAATCTGATATAACGGAATGCCATGGATTGGGTGCCTTATAAAAACAAATATTTCCCACAGTTATGGAGGTTGAGAAGTCCAAGGTCAAGGGGTCTGATAACCATCTTTTCACTATAACCTAATATGGCTGAAGGAGGCAAGGGCACGCTTCCCATTAATGAGGCTTCCATCTTCATGACCTAATTCTCCCAAGGCCCCACCTCCAAATATAACCATCATCACAAATGAATTTCAGGAGCTGGGAAACATTCAGTCTATAATAATTCATAATGTTCTACTCATAAACTGTATAGTTTATTCATAGGTGCTTAACTTATCAATTATTATTATACTTCATAAATTTTGAAGATGATGATTTGTATAAATATCTCCTTTCACATTCCCTAAATTCTTTCATGGTATTTGTAATTACTATTTAAAATGATGCAAGATATGTTATTGTTACACAGCTTTATTTTACATACTGAATATTAAAATTGTATAGTAAACTTCCACATGATCATAAAATCAAGTTAGCACAAAATACTTCCCATGAATAAATTCCTTCTGCATCCTCACTGAACACACTGTCATTCAGTCTCTCAACGTTGATACCTACAAGTGGAATACCATCTGTTCAAAGCTGGACTGCCTGAGTTGTGAGGAAGTCCTGTGGCATGTATAGCAAAACCACCATGTCTATCAGATTATTCATAAATCTTATTCAAAAATGTTTCCTATTTTTGCTCTCCAAAGTCATATATAAAAAGTACATTTCAAAATGACTGAATTATTATAAATATTTTATCATCTTATATAAACAATATAAGCATAATGTCAACAATTAAATTTCTCACAAATGAAAATTTCTCTGATTGAATGATTTATGATTGGTATTTATTCCTAAAATTTGTTATGTAGACTAGCATTGCAGAGGTGAAATAAATAATCCCAGAACAACGTTGTATATTACAATGCAATATTAAAAAAGTTAGCAACTTTTGATTGCAGGGCATTTCCATTCACTATCAACTAGATAGATAGATGGATAAAACTTTACATAAAAGCCAGTTACCAACTCTACTGTACTAGGAAGTGTGTAAAATAGTAATGACAGAATATTAAATGTGTTAAAATTTGTTTTGAGTTCAAAAATGTTCAACAATTAAAATGGCCTTAAATATTAAAATTGTAGTTTAATATTACTTTGACTCTTAACTAATTCTTAAATGCCTTTAAAAATGTAGTAGACCATTCTGTGTGGCATGGGCCCAGCTCCCACTTGGAGATGCGCAGGACCCACGCCCATGGATAGGTTCTCCTGTGGGGAATCAGGCCTGCAATGTACCTAGGCTGCTATGAGTCTTGCTCTTGCTAAAAAACTCCCTCACCCTGAATTAAGGACATTTACTACAAAGTAACTTCCTAAAATCCATGCTAAACCTTCCAAGGATGAGTATAACCAGTTCAGCCACTTTTGCCTTTTCGTTTGCAGATATCCCTCTTCTTTGATGTGATTAGGGGCATTGGCTCCTTTGTTTTCTGTAAAAGTTAACTACCTAAAGTGAACCTGTGCGTAGTAAATGAGGACCATCCTGTAGTGTGCCCAGAAATAGAAATAAAGGCCTGTCATGGTGGAAGCCACAGCTTTTGCTCCTCTTGAGAGAAAAGCCATGCTGTCCCTTTTCCTCCACCAGACTCAGTAGTCCCTGTGAATGTCTCATTTCATCCATATAACACAGACACTGCGGGATGGTGTCTGCATCAAGAAAAATTTGCATATTGTTTATATGTGTCTAATTAAAATAATTTAACTATTTTAAAACAAAGGAAACATTCACATTCAACTACAGTCTGCTAGTCTCTCAAGAGTGGCGATGCTACATGACAGGTGTATCCGGCATTTAATTTCCTTTTTTTCTTATTTAATCCATCCACTGATAAACACAACCTGCAGGAACAAATTTCAGAGGATTGTTATTTGGGGTCAAAAATGATCAGTTTAGAATATAAAAACTTAAATCTCTACATTTATATTTATATTCAGAATATAATTTATATTTTTGTTACTAAGTTTTTCTGAGAATTAGCTTTATATTCTTTGCCTAGTAAGCCTGACTAGTTTATTGGAAGTCTCTTTTACACCTATGAGTCATATGATTCTTTCTTTTCACAATAAACATTTTGTTATATTTGTTTGCTTTTAGGCAATATGATTAAAATTGAATGGTGAATTAAAATAAAAGCTAACATGGCATTAAGATATGTTATATAAAATTGTATAGGAAATGCATACCATCAATCGTATGTGTCGAACTGGAGTTGCTTCACCTAAAACAAAACAAATGTTTAAGTATTTAAATAGACTTCCAAATTAATACTGAAGGTTTTCTTTATTGTTATTGTAAGAAGACATTTCTCTCACTCTAGTCTAAGGGAATGGCTGTCAAACCATTATATATCATTAACATAAATTTACAGCGATAAAATATCTTCCTATAAGAATTACTTTTTCAATAATTTAAACTGATCATCTACACTAGATCTATTGGCTTAGAAGTAATATGTTTCAGATAACTTTGTAGTTGAATTTGTCTTTGTTTAGGGTACTGACATTCAGGAGAATGGACCTCAGATATTCATATATCAGTAAATGGGTATAGTGAACCTCAGAAGACCCCAGGCTGCCCTATTTCTCAGTACACTCAATTGCAAAAAGTGTGGTTAACTAAGTATTCTTTAAGGGTAATTCTGACTCTAAATCTCTTTGATTTTAATTTTAAAATGTAGTTGTCTTTATAGTTAGAATGAGAATTCATTTGATTCTACTAATACAGAGCAGAAAACTAGAACTCCAATTCTTCCATAAATACAAGAGTAAATATAGTACCTAAAAGTAATGAAAATGCAATTTATCAAATACATGTAGTGTTTTAATAGATTATATACTACATTTGAGATGTATGGAAAGATTATTTCAAAGTGTTCATTTATATAAATTGCAAAACTCATAATAGTTACATTAAGTGCATCCATTAAAAACTTTTGAAATACTTTTTATGAAATAACTAGCATATTACCTATTCTTTATAAAATATACTTATGAAGGAATCATAACTGCATATTCACCATTACTTTTAAAATGTATTTAAGGAACTTTATACTGTGCTTATTACTTCTTATGATGATTTTATTAAAACCAGGCTGATAAATATAGTTAAGTGTTGTCATTTCTGTCATAGACAAGTCACTATTTTTATGGTTTCACATATGAACACTTTGTCCAAGGTATCATCTATTTACTTTGTTATAAAATCCACTAGATTTGGCAAAATGTATTTCATGGGAAAACAAGAAAGTAAGTAGTGCAGTGATAACCTTGCAACATCATTGTTATGTCACAGTTGAGTAACCTCAGGCTCTGCTTTTTGTGTTTCAGGGTAGTATGAAGAAAGCTTAACTTGATAACATCTTTGAGGTAAAGTTTTTATGGTTTTCCAGGGCTAAGGTTTTCTTAGCAGGGCTGTTATCTGTCATGGAGTAACTATAGTCTTATCATGCTGTCCTCTGAAGCATGGCATCATGACTAAAGATGAGAAGCATTACTGGATTGCAGACAGTTGAGCTGAATGCCGATGGGTTTTCTGGAGCATGCTGTAGTCTCTGTGGACAGAAAACCCGACCTCTGATTTGCCAAAGGACTAGTTGATACTTTAAAGAGAAAGGAGAATAATTTCCTGGAAGACAAATGTTAAAAATATGTCAGGTTACTTAGATTAGTGATTTTTGTCAAAATAAAAATTGCCTACCTACAATATTAGGCTCATTCTTTAGTACAGTGTTAAAAATAAATTTTATAGACCCCAAATATTCCTTTACTAGAAAATCACCTTGTACATATTAATTATCTAAGCATTAATATTTTATTGTCTTGTAGATTTAAAATATTATCTTTTTAAAAAATTTTCAAATAGATGTGTGTTGTCAGATAATAAATGTAAGTATTCTGAAGTTCTCCAAAGGCACACAGCTAAGAAGTGATTTTCTAGGTAAATAATAACAATTTACATCCTGGTTCCTAAGAATTATGGGTATATTTTTATTTCTGTGTAGATGTAATATTTAAGATAATTTGCTATATGTTTCATTGGCAATTTTAATAATTTTTCATCATTTTAAGAATGTTACTTGTATTCTAGAGTGTTGGTAGGAATGTTGAATTATACAACATATATGTTAAGTATAACAGGAGATTATGATATTTATTGCTGACATATTAATCTAAAAATAACCTCTATAATTGTAAGATATCCAAAAACTCCTGGCATAAGCATTATCCTGCTGTATATACTGTAAGCTCTTAGAATATATTACTCCATTTGAACATTTTTAATTGTCCTTGTAGGTCTTTTATTAGAATACTGAGGAAAGAAAACCAATATAAAGTTGTCATCAGTCATTCAAACACTATTCATTAAAATGTCTTTGTTTATTTCTGCTGAGTGCCTACTAATTAGCAGAACCCTTGCTTTTTGTTAGCGGTAAAATACCTAGGAGAGAAAAAGAAGAAACGGAACCCTTGTGATTGCCTATAGGAGGCAGGCATTAAATAATTAATCATATAAATAAATCATTTCAACTGTGACAAATGGTACAAGGTGCATGCTGATGTAAATCAGTATTTAGAAGGGAGATGTGAAATAATTTAAGGTGACAGAACAATCTTTGAGACACTGACAACCTGGCTGAATTCTGAAGGAGGAGTAATTTTCAAGAGTCGTAGGAAAGAAGGGAAGGAGCAGCGCTTACGTGCAGCACATGCGACGTTCTGAAGAAGCATGGCGGGTTTGAGCACCGTTAAAACATATGCTCATGCTAGGAGTAGAGGGTGCATTTTTGAAAGCAGGATGCCACATTTTATAATTTAATTATGTACTTATTCAGTTAATATGGATTATTTCTTGTGTACACCCTTATTTTACAGACAAGTTAACTAAGACCCTAAATTTTTTTTAATGTAAATTTGCCAAAGTGAAAACATAATGAACAGCAAAGCAGACTTAAAACTCCATTAGCTTGACTCCAAAGTTTCTAGTGTTTCCAATAGTACACTCAACATCTCATATGAAAAATGCAGGCTCAACAGAGAATTGGGATAGGTATAAGTCAATTTCTTAAATAATAAGAAGATATATGACCTTGGTAAGCAGAATTGGTAATCATGCCTAGCTAAGCCATACTGCAGCCTGAGACAAAAGAAAAAATACTGATCCTGCATTTATTTATAACGTGATGTTTTGCTCATGGTGAATTTTTTCATTAATCGAACAATCATTAAAATATTGTTTATTTTGATTATAAGGATTTTGGTGCTTCTTTACATTTTGTGCCCAAGGCAAGTGCCATAAAACTTCCTCCTGCTCTAGACGTGGAGAAGAAAAGGACAGGGATTTCAGTGCCTAATGCAGAAAAATGGTAACAGGGTGACCGGTAATCACAGCCCTTTTGGGAGGAAAAGAAGCACATAAAGAAGGAACGACAGGGCTCAAAGCTAGAGATGCGGTTAAGTTGAGATGTGTTTTTGGAGAAGAGTTAGGGAAAGGAGAATTAGAAGATTAGGATGAGTTGATCGGAGTTTGGATTATTTGAAATCAAGGTTTTAGAGAGGTTGAACTATTATTGGCAATGATAAATGAAATCACTGAAAAACTTATCATATGTTAATAAAATAGAAAATCTCTCTTAAAAACATTGCTATAATTTTAGTTGACACTAATTAACTGTCCCAATACATTTTCTTGATGTGTACTTATGTTAAAAAATGTTTATTTGTAATACAAAAACATCTCGTGGTTGCTTAAGTACTAAATGAGGCAGGACCATATGTTTATCAACTGGCCACAATATTTTTGATGGACTTGACACCAAAATTTAAAGTAGACGAAATAAGAACCAGAAAACAGAGCTCAAAGTTAGGTTCCAGTTTTACTTTGAACAGAAACTCTATTCACATAATGAATTTCTCTAAACCATAATTTTCCAACCTTTAAATATAATTACAAGTGATAATTTATAATTATTGTGCTAGCTTTTCCCAGAGTCTCTAATAGCTTCTATGATAGATGATTGTTATGTGCAATATGGCTTGTTAACAACTGAGTTGGAACATCCTGACCATATGTTTATAACTGCAGGCAAGTCCGGGAGGATGGTGACAAGATACAAACACAGGGTAAGTTCTCATAACGACAAGGAAGTAGAAACTGTTCGTTGACAGGTAAGAAATTGGATGTAAGATTATTGCTTCCAATGTTTGGAGTTCTATAAGTGGGCACATTTATGAAAATATGTGCAATGCCCAAGAGTTAAGGCAAGAATTTCTATTCAGAAAAGTACATGTACTTAACCAAAACTCTTCTTAGTATGAGATGAGATGTAAAATTTATTAATTGAAATGCAAGAGCATCAAACCATAAATCTGGGTGAGGTTACACCTTTTTTAAAGCTGCAAATTGAAGTTAACAGATCAAAATCAATTAGGTCTGCTAATCAGTTCACAAAGGTGTAAATTCTTAATCAGAATTTATTACAAGGCTGACAATGTAATTTAACAGCAGTACTTAAATCTTGATCAGACAATTTAGCTTTCAGACTCAGGTCCATATTTTTTCTAAAAGGAAATAAAGAGACAATTTTAATGTTAGCATCATAAGCAGATTGTAATATGAAGTATATTCAATACACACGAGGTATGTGATATATAGTTTATGTCAGAAGTATGACTTAGTGCCAAGTAGATTTTTGGGCATATCTTGTGAGAAGTGGCATTTAATTATGTTATCTGCACTTTTTAAAATTATTTTGGAATATGTCAAGAGGTAATTTCCCTTAAAATTCCTATTTTTGAAACCATCTCTAGGATGTGTTCAATTTCCCATAAAAAGGACTACTTCAGAGCAGTGCAGTACCTGTTAAAACGAAGTCAGCTCTGTTCTCACCACATCCACTGGTGACAAGAAGTACCATTTGCTTCAAGTTGTTCAGCTGAATTAGTTTCCTTAGATGTGTTAAAATTATGCAATGTCAAGTGCTTCAGAAAATGACATGTAGGATATCTATGGCAGTTGACACTGGCAACTAAAATTTTATTCTTTGCTTTGACCAAATAGATGTTTTATGAATGTTTATTATAAGTGAAACATAAGTTATTTATGATAGAGATTATTGGATACTATAGAGATTTCAAGGTCTCACTTTTTTCTTGGCAAATACGTTTTCTCTTGGCTTATAGAAGGGCACATTTTCTCGCTTGATGAGTATATGCTCATGGAAAGTTAATCGTATTAAATTTCTGAAAATTTAATTAAAAGTATTTTAGAAGTTAGGGGCATGCACTTCATGTACTATTTGAAGTATATTACCATCTATTGATTGGAAAACTTCTATGTAGAACTATAGCAAGCTAATAAACAAAAATTATATTTGTCTAACAATATTTTAGAAGAAGTCTACATGTGATGAGCAATTTTTACATATTGATTGATATAAAGTTGAATGAAATCAACATAATGTCAGCTTTAGAAAAATCTAGTTAATTGTTTCCACAAAGAATCACATATCATAAAAATATTTTTAAGGGTCTGAGAAATAATACAATTCAAATAATTATCTGATGAAGAAACTGCAGTCAGAGATGTTGGATGGCTTGTCAAAGTTAATAAGCTAATTACTATAAAATTGATCTAATATTAAGTCTTCCAATGTATCCAATGTGACGTAATTTTAAATATATGTTAAATTTTCAATTGTTACACACTCTTCCTGCAATTGTGGTAGATAGAGAAAAAGAATTGGCACAATATTTTTACTTTGACTTTTTGTCTAAAATATCACACATATGAAGTCCTATGCAGAATAAAGTCCAGTCAATGTTAATATAAAAAGAATGGTTTGCAAAACATTGATGTAACCTGGCAGCCAAAGAGAAGGGATTGGAATGTGCATGTGTGAACAGTGACAACTTCACTGTACTAGTCAGCGGGGAGTGAGTATGTATACTGTGTCACCACCACATTCAAAATGACAGGGTGAGCAGAGCAATGAATCTGCATCAGATTTTACTTTAATCATGAACATTCCTCTGCAGAAAGTATTTGGATCATTCAGAAGGCCACCGGTATGGGCAACTGGTGATTGACAGCTTCATCACAACAATGTGCCCACTCATGCATCACATCTAATGCAGAGATTCTTGGTGAAACATGAAATCACCCAGGTCACTCAGTACCCCTACAGCCCAGATTTGGTGCCCTACAACTTGTGGCTTTTCCCAAAATTAAAATTACATTTGAAAAAGAAGAGATTTCAGACCATCAGTGAGATTCAGGAAAAGATGACGGGGCAGCAGATGGCAATTGGGAGAACTGGTGAGGTCCCAAAGTGCCTATTTTGAAGAGGGCTGAGTTATCATTGTCCTATGTACAATGTTTCTTGTATCTTGTACCTTCTTTACTAAATGTTCCTATTTTTCTTATTACATGGCTGGATACTTTTTTAACAGACTGCAATGTGTAGAGAGGAGTAATGTAGACAGAGAAGCTGACAATAAAAAGATGAAATAGTAATTTTTAAAAAAGTAACCATTCATATTAACTTAATGCCAGTAAAAATGATAATTTCCAGAAAAAAATTAAAAATTGGAAATACCTGTCTCCAAACATTAATTTTTAGTAATCATTTTGTAGAGCTGAGATGATAGTGGATCACAATGCCAAAGAAGTGTTATACAGACACCAGTTTTCTAACAGATGTCTAAGCAGAAAATGTTTTAGTTCATCTGATGGCTTCTCAAGCTATTTTCAAATCATCAGTGGACCTTAGAAAGCCTTCTAAAGAGGATTTATGTTCAACAACCCCTCAGGTTAAAATAGTTAACAGCTGGATTAAGTGCTGTACCTCCAGTCACCTGAAACGGGATGGCAAAGAACACAAATGGATAATTTGTGTAAGTGTTCCACTTTATTCCCATTAAACACAGACAGAAAACATAAAGAGAAATTTGATTACTGAACAGTAGAACTTTAGAACTGGAAATGATCTTAGATAAAATACTTCATATTTATTATTCAATTGTAATTCTCACAGTGCACATAAGTAAAATAGTAATATCTTGATTTAACTGAAGTAGAAATGAGACTATCTTAAACTCACTTTCTTTTTCAAATAAGGTGGCTGAAACTTGGAGAAAAAAAATTAACTTCTTCATCATAGTTCATTAGTTTAGTGGATTAGAAGCTCTAACTATTCCTGATCTATCACTCCTAGTTCAGCATTTATTTATTGCCATAATATTCTGTATGTGTGTACAGATAGATGAATAAAGAGATGGCAAATAGATAGATAGATGATAGATAAGGACAGAATAAATAGATATAAAAATTATAGTTTGAAGGTGTAAGATATTTATAGGATCTATAAAAACCAAGGTATGATACATTGCACAAACATACTTTGAAGATATTCTTCAATAATAATATTACCATTTAATTTATTGAGTTCAACAAAATTAAATTTATATGAATTTTCACTTAAGAAACAGGAGTTGGTGTATTTGCATATTGAATTTTAGGTACAAATATGGTTCCATTCACTAGATGAACATTCTTAAAACTTTAATTATTTTAATTGACTTAATTTTTGTTTTTTATATACATTTAAATTTTACTTCAGTGAAACATGACAATAAATGCTTATTGCTTTAAAAAAGATAAGAAATCTCTTGTCTTAATAATGGAAAATAAATATTCTCCATTATTTATGCATATGCAAAAGAAAAGTTTTTTTAATTTTTAAATTAAATAATTTTATGCATGTGCAAAAGAAAAACTTTTTGAATAATATTTATACATATTAGTGAATTTTGTCTTAACATAAATAAAGATGAAAATGAAACATATAATTTAACTTTTAATATCTGGCCACAGTAATAATTTATGACATTGAAAAATAAAAAAATATAAAGAAGACAAGAAATTTATTCAGTGATAATTACATTTCAATTCTGCCTGTTAATATATATATATATAATTACTTATATATATGTGTGTGTGCATGTGTGAGTAAATAGTGTGCATAGTGTATATGTTTATAGGGCACCAATTTCACATATAGATATATAATCAAAGTCTTCTATGCACAAAGTCTTCTTTGTATAAAAACATAATACTGACCTCAACTTATGAAATAAAATTTGAATTAAGCTTAACTCAGGCTTATACATATCATTTATTAGTATCACCTTAAGTATAAAAAGGCATAGAGAAAATTAATTTTGTCACTGTTTCATTAATATTTTATGTAACAAAATGTTTTCTTGATTTCTTTTGTTTGGTGCTCATGACATTAAAAACTAGCAGTTTATGATGTTAAAAATAAATATTGTATTATAATATTAAATATGAAATATACCTAGAAAAATGCATAGTTTTTATTTCATGCTCTATACATTTTTCTCTTTTCCAAAATTCTTGTGGTCAATATATAGTGGTTTTATATTTAGGGAAACTAAATACTATTATATTTAATAAGATAATAAAATTTAACAAATTCATGCAATATAGAATAAATTTTTAATTAATTTTTTTAGGGGCAAAAGTAATTTTAAAAGGTTAAATGACTTAGGAAGATTTTAAAAGTGGTTTTGTCAAAAAGAGTCTCAATTAGAAAAAAGAGTCTCAATTAATATCTTTTGATATAAAAAAATAAGAAAGTGTTAACCTAAATTTTAAAAGCTAACTTATTTAGATTCAAAGAATTCCAATTGAGAATCGCATAGTTAAGCAGAAATTCAAATAGTATCCTGATTATAGTGGGAAGACAATGGTTTTGTTTACAGGAAAAATAAAGAAATAATTACATGGAAAGAAGAATGAATTCTTATAAGTGCTTATAATCTCAGCTATTCTTGGCTATCCATGACTAATTACTGCTTCTGTCTCCAGATAAAGACACCATAATCACTTGTCCCTGTGGTCACAATGTCCACTGGCCTGATGGCTGTACAAACAATTGTCTGTGAGACAGTGTTGGTTTGGCACAGTCCAAATAGTCCAAATGTTCAAGGAGCAAGACATTCAAGGCAGTGATTCTGGAATGGCAGCTCACACTCCATTTTGAAATGGATCCATTTATGTCACTTCATACAAAAGCAAGATTAAAAGTAATTTCCAGCTTATAATCAAGTGTGGCTAAAGTCAGCTGAGGTTAATCAGGGTAATTGGATCCAACTGTATACAAACATTGAGAACATCTTGAAGATGGAATGTACTAAAAATTATCAGAATACCCTCTACTAAGTGTCTCAGAAAGAAAAGAAAGCAAAGAACCTCTAATTCTGAATATGAGTATGCTATGCACAAGGCACATGCTTCTCAAATTTTAATGTGCTTGCGAACCTGGGATTCTGGGATTCAGCATTTCTACAGCACCCAAGTGATGTCCACATTGCTGGTATGGACCTCTTCTTGAATTGCAGGGTTCTAGGTACTCTGCTGGTTATTTCATGTGTACTGGCTATTAGTTTATGTTGCTATGCCAAATCTGTAAATGATACATTTGAGGAAGAAAGTTTTTCAATAATTTATCAAAACTCTCATAGTAACTGGGTTATTTTGCTATTGCTGCTATAACAAATTACCACAAATGTAGTAATCAAATTGGGACAGAAGTAATCAGACTTCGGGTGAATGGTCCAAAAATTGCTGAGCTGCTGGCAATGCTCACACATAGACTGATACATCCCACTCAAGTACATGCCACTGCCCTTCCCCATTTACATAGCAACACCAAGCTAGCAGTTACACAGACCCTGAACAACCTCAGTCTGGCTGCACAGAATCAACAGAAAAGCTAACTATGGAAACTCAATTACAAAGTAAGTATGCAACCACGAATGATCAGAAATTGCAAGAATATTACGTACTAATATCAAAAGAGTAATTCAAAAGTTTATTGGATGCATTAAAAGACAATTAAAAAATTATCACAAGGAATGAATTCCATAGATGGGACAAGCATGTAACAGACACAGTTAAGAGACAAATTAATGAACTCACAGATAAAACTGAGAAACATTCTAAGAGTATTTCATGGAGGCATATAGAGATGGAGTTTTGGAGAAACTAGTTAAAAATCAGAAACTAATCTTTCAGGAGTCACAATATTTGCCTGACAGAAAAAGGGTTAAGAGTGAAGGGTGTGAAGTCAGTAGTGAAGACAATGAGATGAGAATGGCTCTGAAATGAAGAAAAACTAGAATCCTAGATATTTTATTGAAAATTGTGAACATTTAAAAAACGAGAGTCCTTAGGATTACAGTGAATCTACAGAGGGACAATGATGAAAGTGGTAATCGTACCTATGTATGCTAATACCTGCCTATCAATTACATATTCTTAACAACACTAGATGCAACATTAGAGGACAATGAAACAATAATAGTGAGGAAAATAATTTAAAATGTACTTTTCAATAGGCAGCGAAAATACGATTACTGTGTAAAAGAGAAATAAAAATATGTTCTTACATATGAATATTGTCTGAAATAATTTTGTAGGTTTACTCCAGACAGTAAAGAAAAGTTATCTTAGAAAAAGAAATATCCCCCATAATTTATTTTTAGAATTAAAAGATAAAATTAATTTTCCTGTGTTGAGCAAAAACATCAATAGCAAAACATTTTATATACCTTTTTATACTTTCCTTCTAAAAAAGCAGAAATCTCCAATCATTTTCTTACTTAGGTATATATAGCATGCCAGATGTAAAGTATTTGCAAACAACATTAAAAATTCAAATGCTAAAATATTCAGAATTTTTACTATTTTACTTTTATAGCACATTATTAAATAGAATGCTATTTCCAATTTTTTCAATATTAATTATCATTTAGTTATAAGCACATTGCATATATTTTGGTGTTAATTTTAGAGATAAAACAATTTATACCATAGAATTAAAGACCTATGACACTTTAAAAGACTCCAAAGAAAATGCAAAATATATTTCTAGCTTATTTGGTAAGCATACCCTATGAGGTTTAAAAACAGATTAATCAAAGTGAAATCAATTTTTAATTAACTGTGTGAGATTTTATATGATTACCAAGATCTATCACTCTGTGTACAACTATACTCCAAATCACATCTCAATATTTTTAAAATTATATCCTTTTTATTGTCATTAGTGTATCATAGATAATAAAGGGTGAATTTTGTGGATTTTTTCAAGTACAGATAACCCAACCCAATCAAAAAGGAATGTATGACTTAGTCATTGAGAAGTCCAAATAAGAGACTTTAGGCTCAACTGCCTAAACATCACGAGGAAGCTTTCAACATGGCTCTCCCCGGGGGAAGTCTCCTAAATGATGAACCAGCCCTACGCACTCAACACTTAACATTTTCAGTAGCAGGAGGAGCCCTTTCCCTGTTAATGCTGATAGAAATGATATGTACTTCATCATCAGTTTAGACCAAATGCCAAACTTCAGACCAATCACTCTAGCCAAATGGACAAAGTACTTCCATTGGACAAACTTTAGTACTGTGACAATGTCATAATCATATAAAACATATGAGCTGAGAAGAAAAAAAAATGCCCTGAAGAATAACCATAATTTCTTCCTCCAAATGACTTTCCTTTCAAGATGAACATATGACACTAAATTAATATATGGCACCAATTATCCAGAAAACACAGGCTAAATTTTTGTAAGGAAATCTCATTGCATCATCTAAAAGGGAGGGAAATGGAGGGATATTTTTTCCAGGTATTTCAATTGAAGGATATCAAAATTAAAACATTATTTATAAATTGCACTAAAGGTTGTGTTATAAACTCTAAAGCGTTTGTGAGATATATAGATAGATAGATATAAAATCATATATGTATAAATCATTGTCAGTGCTACAAAATCCATAATTTGCACTTTTTAAGTTAGTATTAGATCTTGGGCATATATTTGAATTTGCTTTGAATGAATGAAATTTATTCTGGTATTTAAATTTAATTAACCACATTTATATTTTTCAATTATTTGTCCATGTCATGAGATATACCTTAAAGAAGAGTTAATAAATTTTGTTTCATATTTCATGACTCGAATTCTGTCTCCTTCAAAATATTTGGGTACTATTAATATTAACACTAATTTCCTAGGTCAAAATAGCTTCCTCTCTACCCCCATTCACTATGTTAGCTTTGAGGAAGATTATGAGAGTCTGGTTCTATCTGGTTGTTTTCCACATAAGCTGTCTTATTTTATCCAGATACGTGAGAGAGGTATCAGGTGGTACCTCAAAAAATCAAAATCTCAAAATCTGGCCAGCAGACATTGTCATGTGTGTGGTAGTAGAGCCATCATAGGAGGATTTTCTACTCTCCCAACATACAGCAGTCACCCTACCACATACTAATATGTTAAGAATAAGCTTAGAGATCAATAGTCAAGGAAAATTGCCTATAGTCACTTCATGCCCATTTTTTCTCCTTTTCTTGACAATTCTTAATTTGCTTTGGCTATACCCTCTTTTGCCATGTCTAAATATCCTCATTCACTGGATTTGTCTTGCATATTGAAACACTGCCAGTCTCCTGAATTTGAGTGATTTTCCTCCCTTTTACACTAGTGACATGGGTGTTCTCTAATGATAATGCTAGGATTCCATGATTTGGCTCCAAATGCTCTTGGCTGTTATGAGTCACTACCAGTGATTCTTCTCATGGTCACGGCAACCTGCTCAGCTCCAGGACTGGGTATGTTTGTCTGATTTGTGTCAGAGCATTTTATATATGTATTAAAGAATAATGATTGAGTTTTAGTTTTAACAATTTAGAAGTGTGTAAAACAACTGCAATTATCCTAAAAACAATTCACTAAATAGTTTCATTGAGTTTTGGTTTACTGTATTTTATAAAATTGTAAAATGATGACTCAAGGGCAAGATTTCCCAAAATTGTAATGCACAATTCTGTTAAAGGCAAGCTCAAATGGTTTATTATGTTGAATAAATTTTTCTTATCATTTGCTCTTATCCAATGTGTCAGAGAAGTTTAATGAGATAGACTGCAATCAGTAGGCTTCGTGGTGTTACTTTTATGTTGTGCTGATTTTACCCTGAAGTGGATACTGTGGGTTGCCACTTAGAATCCCTGCAGGTACAAAACCTTCATTTTTCCAGTAGCTGGGAGTGTCAGCCACCAGCTGATGGCTCACTGCTCAGTCCTCCTCCTCAGCAATGTCCTCAGCTGAACAGGGTTAACTGACCCTTCTTTTCAAAAACAGCTCACATTCAGTGATTGGTCTGCATGGGAGTGCAATATATAGGTCTGGCTCTCTTGTTTTCATTTGAGACCTTTTTTTCCCCCAAGTTTAATATTTTATTTATTTTTTCTTTTAAATTTTGTTTTATTGATTATGCTATCACAATTATCCTGATTTTCTTCCTTCGCCCCCTTTCCACATAGCACCCCCCACTCACTCAGGCAATCTCCTCACCATTGTTCAAGTCCATGGATCATTCATATAAATTCTTTGGCTACTCCTTTTCCTATACTGTACTTTACATCCCCATGGCTATTCTGTAACTACTTATATGTACTTCTTAATCCCCTCGCTTTTTTACTCATACCCCCACACTCCCTCCCGTCTAGCAACCATCAAAATGTTTGCTCTGTCTATCCATGATTCTATCCCTGTTCTTATTGTTTGCTTAGTTTGTTTTTTTTGATTCAATTGTTGACAGATTTTTATTTTTTGCCATTTTATTGTTCATGGTTTTCATCTTCTTCTTTTTCTTAAGTAAGACCCTTTAATAGTACATGTAAGAAGCTCCTACCCTTTGCAACAACATGGATGGAACTGGAGAGCATTATGCTAAGTGAAACAAGCCAGGCGGTGAAAGACAAACACCATATGACCGCACCTGTAAGTGGGACCTAAACAACAAAACAAACAAGCAAACAAAATATAACCAGAGACATGAAACTAAAGAACAAACTGACAGTAACCAAAGGGCAGGTGAGAGGGGATAATGGGGAAAGGGAGGAAGGATTACCAACAAACATGTATAAGAACACATGGACAAAACCAAAGGGGGTAAAATTGAGGGTGGGGGGGTGGCTGTGGTGGGGTGCCATGGTGGGGGGAAATGGAGGCAACTGTACTTGGACAGTAAAAAAAAAAAAGAAAAAGCTAAAGGAGATCATCATCACCAAACCATTATTTCATCAGAGACATCTTGAATGGCTCAGTCCAGCTTCAGAGCTCCTTACAGGGTTGGAAAGAAGACGTTGTTGCAATTACATTACAGTGCAATGTCCACTTCTTCCAGGAAAAAAAGATGAGACATATATTGCATAAATTTTCAAGATAGAAATAATATGTGAATACAAAAATAAAAAATTTAAGCTCTACTTCTTTATTTTTGTGGCCTTAAAGTGAATGTTTCAAGGCAAATATGTAGGTTTTATTAAAACAATTAAGATTTGTTTTGCTTTAATTGCACTATTTTAGGGCTACTACAGGAACTTCCTTTGAAACAGTCTCATGTAACAAGATCAGAACATGTTAAGAGCCATTTCTCTTCCTCTTTTTAAGCAGGCAGATGTCTTGTGGATCATGAGTCTATGCTTCTTATTGGTTCTATTCATGTCAGTCTGTCATAAATAATACATTTCAAATCAGTAGAAAGCTTTTTTTAAGATTTTATTTATTTATTTATTTATTTATTTATTTATTTATTTAGAGAGGAAGGGGAGGAGAAAGAGAGAGAGAGAAACATCAATGTGTGGTTGCCTCTCACATGGCCCCCACTGGGGACCTGGTCTGCAACCCAGGCACGTGCCCTAGAATGGGAATCGAACTGGTGACCCTTTGGTTCGCAGCCCATGCTCAGTCCACTGAGTTACATTAGCCAGGGCAGTAGAAAGCTTTTTATTGGAAGGTTACAACTAACAATTTTCTACGTTATACTTAATTTTTCTGATCACTTTCTATTTCTTATTTATGCATCTTTAATTATTTGAGATGTGTATAATTATGTTTTATATTTATCATCAAAATTAAATACATATATTAAAAATATACACTTCCTCAGTGTAGACAATTTAAAAGAATTTAATCATGAATACGAACCACATTCTAATCTAACATTGAGGTAAAAGTAATCATAGCACTTATAACCTGTGTCTGTTTATGTTAATATGTGTATTCTTTTGTAGAATGTTAGTGTCTGGAAGTACTGGACTTAATCGTTCACCACTATTCCATTGTGTATAGCATAGTGCCAATCAATTAATATGGAGTAATAAATATTTGTTAAATTAATTGATTTTATGAGTGAACTAAATGATGAACAAATAATATATTACCTCACAGTGAGGAAACATTGACAGATGAGATTGATAGATGAGTAGATTGAGAACAGAGAAAGGAAAGAGGAAACAAAACATGAATCCCAGGGCTCTGAGTTGACTGAATAGATGCCCCTGCCATTTACTGATAATGGAAGAGTATGGGACTTTAATATTGTAGGCATAAAATGTAGAAATCATTTTGGACGTGTTGAACATATGGTGTCTACTGAACACTTGGAAATAAATGTTAATAGGGATACAAAATTCTAGAGAAGGGATAAGTTAACATTACTTACAGCACACTTTGGTGATAAGTTAGAATCATTGGTACTACAGATATGGAATCTTTATACAGCTTTCAGTCTCTAGATCACTGCCTTGCAAACAAACATACAAGTTGCATTAAATGACTCATTCTTTATTAAAGAGTCATAGTAATCATTATCTGTATATGCTTCCAAACTGAATAATGTTGTTAAATACTATTGTGTCAATTGTATTAAATAATAATGTTAGAAATTGCCAAGTACTATCAACCATAGCAATCACAGGGCTTTGAAAGCAACATTTTCCTAAATGTCAAAACAAACAAACAAACAAACAAACAAATAAATAAATAAATAGATAAAATTATTTTTATTTTTTCTCTCTTTGAAGATCTTTGCTTCTGTGTGAGTTTTATCCAAGCACTGTGCTGCTCTAAACAAATTCTAGGTCCTTGTTAGTAAGAAGGAAGAGGAGAAAGGAGAAAAGTACATACCCATCTGTATCTTCCAAAAATAAACTAGAATTGTTCTCTTTAGGCACAAATAAGTCTCTCTAGATAGCCCAAGCTGCAGCTCCTGTTACTGTTAGCATTATAATTATGAACACCTCTTGAAATTTGCTCTCATTTACCTACTCTACTTTATGGACAAGAGGAAAAAGCCACGTAGTTCTGCTCTGCCTCTGCTTCTTGTCACATTGTCCTCCCTTATAGTGGCCCCTGTATGTGTCTCGTTCCTTCTCCCATCAATGTTTTGTATTAGATTTTGGCTCATTTTAAATCTCAGTGTTTGTATTACAATGCAGTTGTATCTCCCATATTGCAATGTCTTCTTTCTTATTCACTCTTCTGTACCCCAGTCAAATTCCTTCCCTAAGCTTTTCCAGCTTTTTTCAGGAAGAGGCAGCCACTCACTTATGTGTTCTCTCATTCACGCAACAATATTTATTGAGTACCTATTTCGGACTAGTCATTCAGCTAAGCAGGAAAAATGCAACATAGGCATAAAGACACTACCTTCATGGAGTTTATATTCCAATAGGAGAAACACACATTAAAAGAAAATAATAAATTAGTGCTAGCTACATACATGAGATAAAGGTTTTGAGGTAGTAGAAATTAATGGAACAAATTAATTTAGATGTAATGTTTATGGAAATCTTTGCTTCCTTTCACAGTGTGCATTTTCAGGATGTGCCTTTCTTCATCTCCTCTCTGAAGTTAGCAGTTTCCTCATTTCTCTCCCCCACTGCCTCAGTAAAAGTGCCAACATGCATTATAAATACACAGTGTAATTATATTAGTAACAGACGGTCTGTGAATAGATAAGGAAAACAATTTTTGATCAGTGCTGAAAATTATTTATTTTAAATTAGACTATTTCTATTTGAGTTGCTCAGAGCTCAAGCATATGTTTATTGTCATACTCACAGATCTGTGGACTGTGAAAATAATCCACAGCTCTACCATATGTTAAAAGGAATATCTTAGCTGATATATGAAATCTAATTTTACCAATTTTCTTCTATCTTCTTTTTAAACAATGCCATGAAATGTCTTTATTGTTCAACAAGCTTTTTATTGTCACAGCTTAAAGAGGCATTGTAATTATTTTTAAAATATATTTTTGTGGATCTATTGTGTCACTAGCCTTGGAAATGCTTCACTGAAGACAGAAATGAATTGAAAGGCTTAATAAAATGACTCATTTATTTTTATTATAAATAAGTAAAGAAGCATTTAGGGATGGTTTAGCATCCTTAATTTTAAATGTCTTTTAGATTAAAAATCTAGGTGTAAAATACTTGGCCATAAACACAAAAGTTATAAATCGTTATATTACATTTCATGATCAAACTCTGGTGACAATAACATACTATTGGTAGAAAATAAATAGAAAAACAGCAAACCATGAAAAGCAAAATGTAAAGTGTGACATAAAATTCTTTCACTTAGAGATCAGCATTCTTAATATTCTGACATATATACTTCCATACATGGTTGAAACTCTTTTATATGACCACCTATTAAACAAAATAAACTGTTGTTTTCAAATTTCTTCATTAAAGACAGACTGATGTGAGCAGAAAGGTAGGTAAGTCTTCATAAATAACAGATTACTTTTTACTGTATGGGGCATTTTTCTGCTTAGGTGAATGATATTCATACCAAAATAAGTTTTGTTTTTACCAAATATTAGTGCCATCATATAATCATCAAATTTATTTTGCTTTAGTAAATATTTTAAAAAGTATTTAAATAAAAAAATTCCTTTGTAACAGCATGGATGAAACTGGAGAGTATTATGCTAAGTGAAATAAACCAGGCGGTGAAAGACAAATACCATATGATCTCACCTGCCCTGTAAGTGGAACCTAATGAGCAAAACAAACAAATAAGCAAAATAGAATTAGAGGCACAGAAACAAGTAATAGGCTGACAGTGACCATAGGGGAAGGGGGAGGGGGAGATTAGGGGAAAGAAGGGGCGGTCTAGTCAAGAAACTTGTACAAAGGACACCTGGTAAAGAACAACAGGTGGGTACCCACTGAGAGAGGGCGGTGGGCAGGGCAGGGCAGGGGAGAGCAACAGGGGAAAGTTGGAACAACTGTGAATGAACAATAATTTAAAAAAGGAAAACTATTATTTTTACCATAGAAACAAAATAATTACTTTAGAATCGTTAGATTAAATTGGTTCACTGTGAAAAATTGTGTTGACAGTTCATGGGGCATTTGCAAAGGGTTGGAAAATATAGTGTAAACCTTGAGTCTTTAGTCAGACTGTTTCATAGTTTCTAAATTCTTCCATAACAAATCAAACAATCTACATCTCTAAATTATAGACATTAAATTATTATATACATTATTAATAGGAATGAACCTTGGATATTAAATAGACATATCAAACTCTAAATCATGATCTTGAATAAAAGAGAAATAGTGACAAAAGTAATAAAATATACATATCCTTCCATACTTCTTGGAAAATTCCCATCCACTCTGCTCTAGCTTTCTGTATGACAGTGGGTGGGGAATACCCAACTCCAGCCCACTTAAACCATCCTGTCTCATCTCAGATGAGGGGAAAAAACTAAGTAGCAAGTGTAAGTTCATGGTCCAGAGGCAGACTCACTCAAGCACTGAAACGGCAGACTCTATCCCTCCCCAACACATGCCTAATAAACATATTACAAAAGGCCTCTTTTACAATCATTCCATTTACTCAATAATTCTACCTAGCTACAGAGAGAGAGAGAAAAAAAAAAAAGCATGATATACCTGATTATGATGTAGATTGGACTAAGTCCCTGTAAATCCACTGAATGTGAACAAAATTATTTTTTTCTTGAAGGTAGATCTATATAGTGTATCTCATATCATTGACATACATGTCCTATTTTGTATATTGTAGTATAATCTAATATAATTTTGAAAAATCATAGCATCAGCATGTCTGCACATCTCTGGCACAAATTCTATTTGTATTATGAGTCTACTTTAAACTATTTGCAGTACCTTTACTCTTCAAGAACATTTATTTTATTTTATTTTTAACTATCTTACATAACTTTTATTTGGACACATTTAATTTTTTATTGTATTTCCCATTAATATTAAGTCTCCTTATACCCTCCTCCCTAACAATTACCACGCTGTTGTCTGTGAGTATTTTCTTCTTGTTCCTCAGTCTCTCCACCCTCTACCTCCTCCCACACACTAGCTGTCATATGCTCTCCATCTATGAGTCTGTCCCCATTTTCCTTGTTAGTTCTGTTTGTTCCTTAGATTCCACATGTGAGTGAAATCATTTTGTATTTGTCTTTCTCTGACTGGCTTATTTCACTTAACATACTGTTCTCCAGGTCATTCCAAACTGTTGCAAAGGTTCTTTTTTTGTAATAGGATAAAGATAGAGCTCCTTAATCAATAAAACCCATAAATTCAACAGCTACAAAGATAGAAGATTTCTTTTTCCATTACAAGAAACCGTCTCTGATGAGTTACTGGTCTCTGCTTAGCAGAGTGGACTGGTCTGCTCCTCACAAGACATGAATGCCAAGCATGATGGTCCTCATTTACCACTGGCATGAAGGAAAAGTGAGGTGTGAGAATGTAGGACAAGTACCTAAAAAAAAAAATGAGTCACTGCCATACTGCACTATTGAAAACCCCATGAGCACTCATTACTTTAAATTACCTTATATCCCTGTATTAAAGGACAAATCAAAAAGGATTTGATTGAACAAATTAGTCTCCACCATAGTGAGAAATTTAAAATTTAGCCTTGCAGAGCTTCCATAGAGGAAGACAGAAATGGAACTTGAGAGTGTCAAAACCAGATACCTGACCTAATTATTCTGTGGGAGTGGGAATAGTGAAAATTGTATAGTTATGAAAGAAGTTTAGGTGAGAATCAACCAGAATTATGGAGTGATTGTGTGTAGTGGCTGTGGGACCTCAGAAAATAAGACAAAGTGTATATTCACTGGCAGGTTGAAATTCTGAGGCCAGTGTAGCAGCTAACAGAGCCCTGGTCCACTGTTTCTCACACATCCAGATCGCCGGACCCTTGCACACTCTTAGCAATTGTTGAGGACCCAAACAGATTTTGTTTGTTTGGTTATATCTATTGATATGTATTTTACTGGACTACAAAACTGAAAGTTAAAAAAATATATGTATTTACTAACTTATGAGTAGCAATAGTAAACCAATTTCTTGTTATTAAACTTGCTCAAACAATAACAGCTTTTACCAAAACAGTAAGTCAAAGAGAAGAGTGGCACTGTTTAAAATTTGTACAAGTCACTTTGGTGTCTGATTTACAGATGATAACTGCATTCTTGTGTCTGCTTTTCCAAACAGTCCCTTCAGCTATTACAAGTTATATGGCCTCTGGCAAACTCTGCTCCACACTTGTGAGTAAATGTGAATGAAAAGGTAACTTCTGTTTTGCTATCATTGTGAAAAAACTATTGATCTAGTAGATCTACTGAAGTGTGCACCTTGCTCCCCCAAAGCTCTGAGACCTCACATTAAGAACCGTTGTCCTAGCCTAAATCTACCCGTACCAAGAAAACTGAAGAACTGATTATTTTTCCTTTACTCTTGCATTCTTTATAATACATTATCCACTAAAGAGCCAGAGAGATCATTTTTAAAATACACATTCAGTAATGCTTCTTTTCTGCTTACCTTTCTGTTAATCTCCCATGTGTCTTATGAGAAGAAACAAGTAGTTACTTGACTCTCTTTCATAATCTTAAAACTCTGCAACAATTTACCCCAGAATTATGGCAGTGTAATAAATTAAAACTTTACAGAAGACCTTTTGAATCGATAGATATTTAATTGGTAATTAACAATGATTACTGATATTCTGTTTATATCCCTCAATTTTACTGACTTCAAATAAATCATTTCTGGTTTCCTTGATTATACTTGTTTTGTTTCTTATTTGATGATTTATACCCTTTATTGCTTCCTTTCTTATTTATTTTCATTTTTTTAATTTCTTAAGATGACACCTTTATTCATTGATTGAGACCTTCCTTTTTTTTTTTCTAATGTAAGGGTAGACTGCTATGAAGTTCCCTTTTAACAAACATTGCATTAGTAGCCTTCCAGAAATTTGGATCCATGCTAATTTCTTTCACTCAGTTAAAATACAGTACTTTTAGTTCAATGTTTTGTGCTTTGTTTCAATTTTTCAAATTGAATCAAGGTGTAGTTTGTTCCTTGTTGAATGAGCTTTAGTAGTTTGTAGCTTTCAAATTGTCTATTTCATCTATGTTGTCAAATGTTCTGCGTGTATTAATTACTATCACTGCATAGCAAATTATTTTAAACTTGGAAACTCAAAAACAATAAATATTTATGATCTTGCAGAATTTCAGAGGCTCAGGAACCCGGGAGCAGATTGACTGGGAGCTGTGACCCAGGGTCTTTCATGAAGTGGGGCTGCAGTTATCTCCAAGTTTAAATGGGGCTGGAGAATCTGCTTCCCAATTTATTCACAGGAATGTGGGTGGATCTCACTTCCTTACTGGCCAGAACTTTCAGTTGGCCAGAAGCGTCTGTTTTTCATGTGGGCCCTTCCAAAGCCTGCCTAAATGTGGTAGATGGACTCTCCCAAGAAAATGAGGAAGAGTTGGAGAGGGAGACAGTTGGATATCTCAAAAGTTATAATCTGCAAGGTTTAATAATTCATTTTTGTAAGTGACATACATCACTCCTACCATATGTTATTGGTCACACAGCTTAATCCTGGATTACAATGTACAACTGTAACTGTTAATGTATGCTTAGTATCAATATTATTCTACTTCATAGAACTTGTTAAAACATTACATTTCCTTTGGACTCAAGACTTCATTTTAACTTTTTACTTTTTTTAGGGAATATTTTTAGTGGAGACAAACTGATTTTTGAATCATCAGAAAATATGCTTATTTTTCCTGCTCTCCAAACAATATTCTTGCTGGATATTGATATGAGAATTGACACTGGTTTGGTTATTATTGTTTGTTTTCCTTTCATCACATTAAAGACTCCATTTCCGTGCTTCTGGCTTCTGTTGTTTCTGAGGAGAGGTCACTTACCATTTGTACGTGCCTCTTTACGTAATGTGACTTGACATTTTTCATCTGACTACTTTTAAGCTTTTCTCTTTACCTTTGGTTTATAAGGTTATCTATGATGTGTATTTTATTTGTATATTATCTGGTGTTCACTGAGCTTCATAAAATGCATGGATTTTTTCATCAATTGAGGAAATATTTAGATATAATTATTTTTTCAAATGTTAGTTCAGGGTGTTGTTCTTTACTAGCTTTTTAATTTAATCAACTTTCTTATAACAAACCTATACATTAAGTCCGTTTATTGAATTTATACACTAAACATATATATTATACCTTTCTTTTCTGATACTTTTCTTACTTCTTGCATTCATATTTGTCTCTTATTTATTGATATTTATTTATCGTTCTTTTCCAAAATGCCCTTTCTATTCACTCATTATTTTCATTCCCCCTTAAGTTTTAAACATGTTTGAAATATCTTTTTAAAGTCTTTGACTACTAATTTCAACACCTAGGTCATTGCAGGGTCTATATCAATATAACTTAAAAATAATTTTATGTTATATATTTTCACAATGTATAATTTCTATTTTATTTTATACTTCTTCATATGCCTTATAATGTGTGTTTTATGCTGTGCATTTACATGATACATGGAAGGGATTTGTAATTACAGTTAAAGTACTGAGTTTTGTTACTGCAGACAGCTAAATTAATGACAGATGATCTTGATTCTTCCAGACCTGACTTATTACTTGTCAGAGTTGATATATTTTCAGTTTTACCTTAGTCCCACAGTATGTTATTTACTACAGGTTACAGTCCTTACTGTTTGTCATTTCTTGGTTCTTAACTACATAAGTGACTGAATTCCTCAATAAAAAAAATCACCCACTCTGGTTTAGTCAGAATTCCAGCATCCCTCAGTCCTGCTTCAATGTAGCATCTCTATTCTGTTCTTAGTACCTCAGGGTTTCCTCTGTTATATTTTTGGGAAATCTACCTTACTTATGCACAGATCAGTCACTGTACAGGGTCCTGTAGACTCCTAAGCCCCCCTTTTCCCTCAGATCTTTCTTTCAGGCCCCATTAGTTCAAACTGCATAAGCAGTGCTGAATTCTGATTTCCACCTTCTCTGCTCAGACTACCTTGTTCTGCATGCACCCCACTTCCGGGCGCCAAAGCCTGAGAAAACGAGGAAGTCGCATTATGTGCTTGCTTTTGTCAGGTTCTGCAGTCTTTCACTGTCCGTTGCTTAATCCCTAAAAATACTTGAAAATCACTGCCTCATATTTTTATCAGTTTTACAGTTATTTATTTATGTTGGAGGAGAGGTCCAATATCAATTATTTTGCCATGGTGTTCAAAATACTCTTTATCGAATGAATTAACAAAAATGTAGAATGCACAAATGAATGTAATATAATTTTAATGCATATTTGTTGAGAGGTCGGATACTGAACATATACTCATAGACAGGCATAATCTATTGCTGCAGTAGTACAAAGGTCCCAAAACCATTAATCTGATGAACTTCAGGTTCATGACTTGGCTATTTTTCTACATCATCTTCTTTTCCCAGAAGGTTCACATAGTCATAAAACATAATTTTCAAATTTTAATTCAATCTAGAAAAAGATTGAAATAGCTATTAAAAATAGGTTTTTGTGTTAAAGTATTATGAAAAAGGAAACAGAGAATCAAACTTATCAGCCTGTTCTAGATATTCTCTAGAACTACATTGAAAGTACATAGTGCATTTACACATTCCAGTCATTTTGAAAGTTTCAAAATTATAATATTTAAGTAACACAGTATAAACAGAATTTAAGTCTGTACTTAATTTTTAAGAAAATACAATAAGCTTTCAGTTTATCATCTTAAGTTGCAATAATTGCAGTTCAACTCATTATAAACTATCATTTTTTTGTAAATAAGACATAATTTGGTCATCCCATGAGCAATGGGTTTAAGATATTATTTGAAATTAGTTGCATTCTCTATTTCTCCAGTTACTTCTAGTAAAATTTATGTCATGATTACCGTGATATAGGAAAATGTGCAATGGACATTCACTGTTGAGCCCTAATTAATAATTAAGTTACACCCTGGGAAATAAGACAATTTATTCTGACAAGCAATATTACCTGTCTCCCAGATCACTGTGTCTTGTCAGAAGAATCTCAGTCCCAATGACTTTATTTCAAACATATTGCTTTTGAAATAACAGCAGGGACTTCTGGGCTTCTCAGCATCTCTTGTTTACTATCTCATGTCATGCTTAATGATCAACATTAAAGTTATTGCTTCCAAATCACCTTAATTAGGATTGCAAACACTTGAACTAAAGTTCCTTTCAAAAGCTAGATCATATAATTATATCGCTTTCCTATATTGTGATTATATAAGGTTCTTGTACTGAAACATGATAATAACATTTCCAGGGATCTCCCATTTTTGAGGCAAATTTCCCTACCCACAGTTCTTCCTGTGACTATATTGATCTCCACTTTCCAAGTTAATAGCTGATTAACCAGAACAGGGCAAGTTGACTACGCAATGCAACGAATAGGCCAGCCTGTAGCTGTGGGACAGGCTGCTACACAATGCTGAGCCCAAACCTCGACAATCTGGTTTAACCGGATTATCCTTCAAGTCTTTTAATTGATCATTAGAGGGTGTTGTTTTCTATCAGTTGTCTTACAGTTTTTGAAGAGAACTCCTTACTGAAATGCAACATATACAGAAAAAGCTATGTATTGTGCATGCAGCTGGATACAGTTGCACAAAGTGAACCGATCTATGTTACCACCACCACAATTATGAAATGAAAAAGGCTCAGCATCAAAGAAGTTTCCTTGTGGCCTTTTTCAGTCATTAATGACTCATAGGAAGCCCCTGTCTTCATCTCTAACACCATAGATAGTTTTTCTCTTTTTCTGAAGTTTTCCTTAAAAAGTGAAGTCAAGTCTTATATTTTTTTAGACATGATACCTTTTACTTACTATGTTACTTATGAAATTTATACATGTTATCAGGTGTAGCAATGATATATATTTTCTCTTTGGTTTATAACGTTTCCTTTTTTTTTTGTAAATTCTTAAGTTTATGATTTCTTGATAGACTTACAATAAAGTTATAGGTATTTACATTTTATCATTATAAAAATCTTAGTACATATCATTTGGAAAATAGTCTAATGAATATATTAATGTGAGTAAAACTTCCAGTTTGCAGATTATATATACATGCTCATGTAGAAAGGTTACTGCTTATTTTAGATTCCTATTGTTGTGGTAACAACTCACTACAAACAGTGTTGTATAGCAATATAAAATTGTTATTCTAGAGTTATGGAGGTCAAAAGTCTAAATCTAAGGTGTTTTGAGGCTGAAATGTGGAAACATTTCAAAGAAGCATGATTTCCTTTCCTTTTCCATCTTCTAGAGAATGCCCACCTTCCTTGGCTCACGGTTCCTTCTTCACATCATTCCAACTTCCTCCTGTCAACATCACACCTTCTGCTAACTTTGATGTCCCTGTCTTCCTACTGTCAGGACCTCTGCGGTTACGTGGGCTAACTCGGATAATCAAAGATAATCTCCCCATCTCAAAGCCCTTAACTTATTTACATCTGAAAGTCCCACTTGCCACACGAAAACGTATCATGGTTCTTGCCGTTAGCTCATGGACATGACTCTGCCAAACGCAGTAATGAAGAAAACTGAGTAGAATTCTTAGCTTTTTGGCCCCAATGGTTTCAAACACTGTTAAGATATGGGCATTAGAAGCAATTATCTGTCGCCTCCTAGGTTGCCATTGCTCTTCTTTTGGAATACAAGAAGGGAAAATGTTTTTGCCATTGTGTGTGTGGAATGTTAGATGTACAGTGTTCCACTTGGTGTTGATCAAAATTGTTTTGGATAGACCTGGGATGACTGACTTACATGATATCTGTGAGCTAAAAGATAAAAATTGAGTCCAAGTAGCATAAATAGAGATTATCAAACTTATTAGCCACTTTCAGAAGTAATGCATCAGTGAACATACAACTTCAAGGTGTGAAGTTATAGCTATATTTAGTTCTCAGGTTCATAAAAATCTCTTTTTTAATTTTATATATCTAAAATAAAATTATACTCCAAAGCAATTAATCAATATGCATGGCCTTGGGAAAGCCTGGGGGGAATTTTACAAAAAGTGTATTTTAAAAAATAACATAAAGATTAAGTTGATTTTTAATGTAAATTTGATCTTATAATAAAACAGTTTTTTGGTGGCATGAATATGTTCAACATATTTACAAACTTAATTTATATTAAATAATTTTATTTTGGTACCATGTCGTTCCACTTTGTTTCCTAATTTCATTTGTTTTTGCTGTTTTTAGTGAACTGAATTCCAGATTAAAGTATTCAGTTGTTAGCATATGCAGTCAGAGGAAGCAAATGAAGGCTAATTTTAAGGTACTTGGTACATTTTAAATTTTATTTATACATTTAACATAAATTTAATATATTAAATTAATATTTATTTATTCACTCCTTTTGATATTACTTATGGAAGGTTACAAAATGACTAAATGGAATTGTGGTTATCCATTTCCTCATGTATATTTTATTGAATACAATTTCTTGTTTCTTAGAATTACTGTGTGTTCAGGAAATTATTTTTACTATTTAATTCCAATAGGTGGCATGCTTACTTGGATCTTCTGGCTTGCTACCAGAAGGAATCTATTCTTTTTTTTTTCCCCCAATTTAAATCTGTAGTAAAAGATGCTAAAATGAGCTCTCAAGCAATTATATACTAAAGTTATCTCACATTTTATTACATTAATTGCCACATTAAAATGTGGTATTGACTTAATATTTAAGATACTTATATTTAGTGAATCCAATTAGTATATTCAAGAAATCTGTCAGTTTTTAGATAAAACTTATTATGTTTTATTCATTTTTATAGAGTACTAATGTAACAAGGGTTTATTTAATGTCTATTTCTGTACACTTCATCAAATATCAGCTAAGTAGAAAAACTACTCTATTATGTAATTTCTCTTAAACAAGACCTTCTGCTCCCATTTCTGTATTGGACTACTTTGAGGTATACTAGAGCCAGATTCGGAAGTCATTATTACACACATACGCCCAGGTTCAGTTTTTCTTCCCGTCTAAGCACAGAGAAGCCTACACCTGGCTGAGTAAGTTTCTAACAGAATGACAGCTTACAGAAAATAACTATAAACTCTGTGCAGTTTATAGCAAACTACTTAAAGACTCTGGAAAGTGAACAGAAGCAGGAAGACTCAGAAAGGGAGTAGAAGCGGGGGAAGAGATTAGCATGTGGTGTACTCTACACACATTACCTCCATCCCTTTTTTGCCATGCCTATGAACATGCTGCAGTAATTGTTTTTTTTCCTGTGTGTGTGTGATCAGTCACAAATTTGATGACTCAGAGTCTTTTTGGATTGCAAACAAGTGGAGGAAGATTTTGAACTACTACAGCCACTAGGATGTAAGATAAAATAGTATAGAAGGGAGAATCAAAGAAAGAGCCAAATTTCAACTTATAAACACTGTGCAAATCTCTGCTGACACCAGTGCCATCATGCATGGGCAGACTAAAAGAAAAAAGGAAAAAAAGAAAGAAACCATCAGACTTGAAGATACTTCAATAGAAACTATCCAATGTGAAAACACAGATAAAAAAAATGAAAAGAACCACAGCAATATGCAGGACAATACAAAAAAATCCAACAGCTTTAGCCCGGTAGCTCAGTTGAGTAGAGTGTCATCCTGATATAATCTTTCTAGGGTTGTGAGTTCGATTACTGGTCGTGGAACATAGAAGAAGCAACAAAGGAATGCACAACTAAGTGGAACAACAAATTGACCTCTGTCTCTCTCTCTCTCTCTGTCTCTCTCTCTCTGTCTCACCCTCTCTCTCTCTCTCAATCTCTCTCATCTTCTCTCTCTCTCAATCTCTCCCATCGATAAGTTATTTTTAAGAAATCCAACATATGTGTAACTAGAGTTCAATAAAGAAGGGAAAGAAAACATCAGAAATAATGGTGAGCCGATTTCCCCCCAATTTTGTGAGAGCTATAAACTCAACATTCGACAAGCTCAACAGACACCCCAAGAAAGATAAATGTGAAGCCAACCATGCCCGGGTTTATTATAGTCAAACTACTGGAAACCAAATGTAAATAAAATGTCTCGAATTTAGCCAGAGGAAAATAATCTTGATACTGGGGAACCACAGTTCTAATGAGCACTAGGTTCTCACCAATTAACAACAGAAGGCAAAAGTAGACGGCATCTTTAAAGTATTGAAAGGAATAGAACTACAAATTCCAAATTTTATATGCAGCATAAAAAATATTCTTCAAGAATATAATTAAATAAATGCATTTTCTGGTAGGGGAAAATAAGAAAAATTGTGGTCAGCAGACCTGTACACAAGAAATACTTAAAACAGTTTTTTAGGTTGAAGATCAATGATACTAATGAAAAACTTTGATATTTGTAAAGGAACAGGTAGTTTCTGCTCAGGAAAATAACTGGTAAATTAAAAAAAGATGTGTATATATTTTCCTCTGGATTTCATTATAAAACTGATGGTGCTATAAAACAAAAAAATATTTCCATTGAGTTTATTGACATCATACCTAAAGCATAAAGGATGGAATGGGGTGGGGTTCGTGATGCTAAGTGGGCCTACATGGTTTCCAGTTTCTTTTCTTTAAATTTTATTTATATATTTTTATTTTTTTAGAGGGAAGGGAGGCAGAAAGAGAGAGAGAGAGAAACATCAATGTGTGGTTGTTGGGGGCCGTGGCCTGCAACCCAGGCATGTGCCCTGACTGGGAATCGAACTTGTGATGCTTTGGTTCACAGCCTGCACTCAATCCACTGAGCTACACCGGCCAGGGCTAGTTTCCTTATATTAACTCTTAGAAGACATACAGAATTTAAGAATATATATTCTAAGTCCTAAACCACTGAAAGTTAAAGAGCTAAAAATGTCAATAAATATATTATTTCAAAATGTATTCAAATAATCAAAAAGAAAGAAAAGAAGAAACAAAAAATAAACTAGTATGTTTAAATCTAGCAATTTCTATAATAACATTGTTATTAAACATCATATTCTAATGAAAAGTCAGGGTTTTTCAGGATAGATGAAAGAATAAAGCATCTCTATTTTTGGTCTGTCTTATGGTTGTATAAAATTATGGGAAATACTGACCAATACAGTGTGAGCAGAAATGATGTACATCATTCTGAGCTAAGGCTCAACTATCTAAGTATTTGCTTCTCCTGTCAAAGATGTTCAAGAGGGTACCTACGGAGGAAATGTTGGACCCCTCACCTTGGATCTCCGAATCTCTCTGGAAAAATGCCCTGAAGAATTACTCGGGCCCACAGGAGAATTTAAATGAGACATAAGTAACCGTTTGCTTCATTAAACATTATTTCTGTTTGTTAGTATAGCATACCTCAGACTATTCTACTCAACAGAAACTCAATTCAACATTGTTAAAATAATATATGATTACTTATGAGTCTGTCACTTAAAATAATTTACATTATAGAATAGTAAATTTGATACATGTACGGTTTTAATAGAGTAAAATGTCAGGAACCCACACATTGGAAGTGTTACAGTATACTTATTGCACAGTTTGCAAGGCTTTACCAAGTTGCAAAGGAACAGAGACAACAATAACATGAAAACAACTAAGTTTCTTATCTACCTGTGCATGTTAATTTTTATGTTCATTTCTGGGTGAATCCATCCCTCTACAAGTATTTGAGATATAATTTTTTACAGTTTTAAACTAGATGTATCTTTCTGAAAGATTTTCTCAAAATGGTTCATTCTTAAAGGTGTGATCTAAATATCGGGGGGAAAGATTGTTGAAGTATAAATTCTGAAGAAGTATATTCATTGTGAATTTACCTAAAACTATAAGTATAAAAACAGAGGTTAAAATAGAGTCAGTAAAATGTAACAGGATAGACTTAAGCTAAATATCATACTAGATTTCATAAAAGTGCCTACTACATAATGATACTATAAAACTGCTTTTAGAGGAATAGTGGGAAAGATGAAAGGAACTAAAAGACAAGACATAGTATTTCTCCATAAGAATTTATTAAGTTGATTCTTAGTAAAACTATAAAAGTGAAAGACCTTAAGCTATAGTAATGTATTTATTCTAAAAATTCAATTGTTCCTGAACATAAAAATACCGAGTAAGTAATTAAGATTCAAAGCTGTGAAAATCAATAATATGAAAATGAAAGGAGGAACTTCTTGTTTAATTTATTCTTTAAATTTTTGGATTTTTAATTTATGCTTCTGAAAATGATTTAAACAAAATGTGTATAAAATAAATAGCTAATTAAATTTCAGTATAACATTTTAAATGAATTTCTCAAAATTGATAATACCTAATAGTTAAGACTATTCACAAGTACAGGTCTAAAAGTGGAATAATACAGAATATTTTGTTAATGTAAAATTATCTATACCTTACACAGACTAATGCAGGAAGAAGCTACCCTTCTTCCTATTAATTAGCTCTTTGCAAATACATCCTCTTTTTCTATAATATCTGGCGCCTGTGCTGTTTAAGATGATTTGTGTTCTGTTCTTTAATTTTTTATTTGCATTTTCCCTTCAGTGTACAAGGTCATCATCCTCAATGGCCTCTGTTCACTTTCCAAAGAAGAAATAGCGAGTAGGATTGAGCATATTTGAGGAGTCTAAAACCAGGTCAGGAGTTACTTAGCAATATCAAAGGCTAACCAGTTGTAAAAGTGACTAATGCCCAGTGCATTTATGATTCATTCACCAATCCCTCATGTCAGTAGGGCCAGAAAGAGGAAGAATTTGATGTTCCTAGTGTTACCTGGGAGAGACCCGAGTCAGGGCTGCCCCAAGCTTGTTCCTCCAGTCTCGTCTGGCTCACAAGGCATGAGTTCAAGGGAGAGACAAACACATACAGTGGAAATGAGACAGCAAGCTTACTTCTGAAACACACAGAGCACAAAGCTGCAAGCAGGCACCCAGCTAGTCTGAATGCCCCATGTCTAGAGGAAATAAAGCTGCTAGTAAATTTCTTAGTAAATTAGTAACTTTGTTCTATACACTGGAGCGGAGGCTACAAGTGGGCACTCAACTAATCTGAGTGCACTGACTATTGGGGTTCAGGGCCTATATACCTAAGTCAGCTTCTAGGTTCCCTGCCCTTCCTTTTCCTCTCGGGAATCAAGTACAGTTGCAAAGTCTTTGTCAAAGGTTCTTTGTCTTAGTGAAATTGTCACAGAGTTTCCCTTTCCCAACACAGAGTCTCAAGGACTCCCCTTCGCCTACATTACCCCTGTTTGTGATGTTCAGAACACCTGGCAATCTTATAGGACCAGGCTTAGGCCTGCTGAGTTAATTGGTGAGACATTACTTCCTTTTGTTTTCAGCTTCCTTCTTCAAGTTCTGTGTTAGATTGTAATGGCAGGGCTCTCTCTCCTTTATTTCCCTTCCCGCTGCTCATTTCTACCTGCTAGCTACAATAACAAAAATATGCAGGTCTAGCATCTTAAAATTATTCCCAGTAGTTTTTGATGCTTCATGATATCCTTGCTCTCATTAATTCCACGTTTCCTGCCTTGATAAAATGTTTGATGTTTCCAGTAGTCCCTGTCATCACGTTGTTTGGTGTTCACAGTGAATGGTGACCTTGATCGCGGCTTTTCTTTGTGTACTTTCAATAAAAGGACTCATGGGCCTCCAGATACTTTAGCAGCAGTGATATCTCCTTCTGAAATAGATCTGACATCGTCATTAGTCATTCAGAGAAGCCCTAGCTGTTAACCTACTTTGTCTTTCACTGGACATCAAATGCTGAAGTTTACAAGACAACTTTTCCCCTCTCAATCAGATGTCTGCCTGCTATTTTAGGGCACATTGAATACTGCACAGCAAATGTAATTCTGGAATAATTAGTCAGAGTTTCTTTCCATTTCTTTATATCATTTTCTACAATTTGAAATAAATCCAAAATTTTCTTAGAATTTTGATTGCTTTTCTCTCATGAGATCATGTAGCACTGAAAATGTTCAGAGTTAAAAGACACTAAAGAATGTTAAATGCAACCAAAGTGTCTTTTCCCCAAGTGCTGTTCTTATCCAACGCAAAAATACGATTTCTGTTTCCTGTGCTGTCAGTTCATCACATTTCAATGTCAAAAACATTATTCAGTGAGGTCAGACATGCTTCCTGTTTTTGAACCTGATTCTGACGGAGCTGCTGAATTTGTAATACTGTAACATGAGGACCACAAAACTTAAATCCATACTTCTTGGCAGTTTGGTAAAATGTCCAGTCAGGGGGTTTGCACTGTCTGACAGCTTAGGATGGCTCCGATGATCTCAGGGGTGACTTGCTCTGATGGCATGTGGACTGCTCACAGAGACAGACAGAGACAAAAGCCATAAAAACAGGAGAGAGGATATTTAAAGCCTCAAAAACAGATTTATCCTTTCGTCTAGTCTGGGATATTGCATGATGATTCTACATAACTCACCTGTTCTGATGTGTATTATACTTTCTGTTGAACAAAACAGAGCAATAAGAATAGAATTGAAGTCCACCAATTTCAGAAATGAGGGATGGAACTGAGCAGGCGGCTCTATCACAAACAGAAGAAAATTGCTTCTGTTTATTTTTCCTAAAGGCTGTAGCCTGTATTAGATCCAGTTTAATGCCTATAGCAACATTATGGTCTCTAAACAAATATATTCAGTGAAGTAAGTCACCACAATGAGTTATTTGCCATCCTACAAACTTGTGTAGTGCAGGTAAATATTGTCAATTGTTTAATGATTTGTATTAACATGCTATAAATTCCGTCTTTTAAGATCGTATCAAATGGTTCAAGAAAATGTAAAGATTAGTACAGTTCAATTAAGAAGCCATAATTATCAGCAACATTATCAAAAATTATATATACACAATGTATCTTAGTAGCCTGAAACATTACTCCAATAACAGCCATTTTATATAGTCTCATGATCTGCTATTTTTAACTGTAAATTAAATTTGCATAATTTATATAATTCAGTGCTTTCTTCCATCCTTTTATACATTTCAATCAGAATGACCACAGAACATTTGCATTATGTTCTCCCTGGAATTAATTTATTAGCCGTATATATTGTGTTATTTAAAAGGTTTAGAAGTTTAGGTGACTTTCAAGCAGAAGAGGTAGTGCAAATACAGTCAATGTTTGTAATTGTTGAGATAGTTTGATGGTACCACAGGAAACAATATTCCCACATGCATTTTCTTAACAGTATAATATGTAGGTGCATACTGTTTTACTTTATTTCTTTTTTTAAAGTTTTTATTTATTTATTTTCAGAGAGAGGGGGAGGGAGGAAGAAAGGAAAGGAGAGAAACTTCAATGTGTGGTTGTCTTTCACGTGCCCCATTCTGGGCACCTGGCCAGCAACCCAGGCATGTGCCCTGACTGGGAATTGAACTAGCAACTCTTTGGTTCACAGGCCTGTGCTCAATCCACTGAGCTACACCAGTCAGGGATGTATTTTACTTTATTTAATTGGAAGTAAAATAATTAAAGAATCTTTTAAACATGTTCCGCAATGATATTTTAGTTCCCCCAGTTTATGGAAAAATCTCTATGTCCTGTGTTTTTAAATTTCATATTGTTGACTGGAATATTCTGTGATGTTATAAACATGTTATAACTGTGCTTTCCAGTACATAGCCATGAGACACATACAGCCATTAAACGTTTGTGGGGCAACAAGTATGACTAAGAAACTGAATTTTACAATTTAATACTTTTACTTATTTTAAATTAAGTAAACAAATGTGGCTAGTGGTTACACTACTGGGCAGTCCAGATCTATATTATCAGCTTCCATAGAAGTATTTGATCTCTTCAAATTCAATTTCTTTGCTTCTACTCCATATCAACTGCTAATTCAGAAGATCCTGTCTTGGACCTTAGGGTCAGAATTAATGACAAAGTGGCAATTTGTGTTCCCTAATGGAAGCTTACCCTGTCCAGGGACCTAAATATCTAGGTCTGCAGTATCTAGAGTTGTGGTGATGAGAAATAGAACTTTTCCAAGGGAGCTGCAAAGAGAAATGGTAATCGGAGTCACTCCGTCAACAACTCCCCAGGCCCCATGTATTCTCCCTTTTGGGAACTCATCACCATATAGCAGTTACCAAGTTTGTCCTGAACTATAGCTTTGTGTACTTGCAATGTATTCTGCAAGTTAGTGCCCCAGCTCTTCATTTAAAATGTCATTCTGTCATTCTCTCTGGCTGAAAGTTTCTGGGTGTTACAAGAAGTAATGTGATCAGTAGATCTACTGCTTGTGTGTCTCCTGACTTGACTGTGAAACAGGCCATTTGGAATGGAAAGAAAACCCATACCTACAACATGGGTTGAATGCTCTTATGCCAGATTTCTGTCTCTTCCGGGACACACAGTCAATGTAATCAACATGCAATCAAGGGGCTGGCTGGTCTCCAAGAGAAAGAGAACTTGATCAGGGTTTAATATGTGTCTATACTGCTTCCAATTTAAATGTTAGGCTGGGGTACTATCTAAATGAGTTTATGCCAATTCATATGTTGTGAGGGACATGAATACCCCCATCTCTGATACCACATCTACTGTCTGCACACCAACTTTACACCAGAATTGAGTAGCTGATAAAATAATCTAGTAAATGTCAACTCATTACATTATTTGTTCTTTTCTGTTTGGTGCTTCTGTGGTTGGTTTGGATATGCAAGACAACGATCTCCACACATGGCACAGTTTTCTGTAGGCTCCCAGTATGCCTCTTTCCCTAGACTTTCCAGTTTCCTCCTTCTAGGGTCCTTAACAACCAGCCAAGCCATTCACCTTTGCCTGTAAATATGTATAGAGCCTTACCTTAGGCTATTCTTTTTCACTCATACTATAACTGGGTATACCACTCGATGATATGTCTTTTAGTGGGATTTCTATGCACCACTATCTTTCAAAGTCACCTCTGAGTATGGTTTTAGCACAACTAGAGTCTGTATTGACCTTCCCAATTTACCAAATTTACTCATATATGGACAACCATTAGCCTTATCCCTCTTTCTTCAACAAGCTATAAAGTACTTTATGCAACTATGGGTTGCATAGTTTTGACACAAGGTACAACTTGATGAACCTTGTGAACATAATGCTAAGTGAAATAAGCCAGGCACAAAGGATAACTGTTGCATGATTCCACTTATATGAGGTACCTAGAGGAGTCAAATTCACAGAAACAGAAAGTAGCCTGTGGTCACCAGTGGGTGGGGACAGGGGAAAGTATGGAGTTGTGGTTTAATGAGTAGAGTTTCTATTTCAGAAAAGAGAAGTTCTGGAGCCAAAGGGTGAATGTGCTTATTGCCACTGGACCATAAACATAAAAATGATGAGAATGTTAATTTTTATCACATATATTTTACTATACAGTAAAAAACTATGTTATAAATACAAAAGAAATCTAGGTATTCCTCTTTCTATATCATATAATTAACTAATTAAATAGTCATATGACCATTTGGGGAAGTTCTGGGAGAATCGTGTTCCTTGCTGTGACATTACTAGATATTTAATTCTGATAACATGGACTCATTTACAGTCAATTCATTTTTAAAATACATCATCAATTTATTTTTAGGGCATACGGGAGCAATGCTGTTTCTCAGCAGATCCTAGTATCACCGTGTTTTATCAACAGCCTCCAGACTTCTCTATGGCCAACGATCTTACCTCCCACTCCAATCCATCCACTCATTGTGATTGTGACCATTGCTTTGGGTGATTAAGAACTGCCACCTGGTTATTAATCTTCAAGGACTTAATTATTCTCATTGAAATCAAGGAGCCCACAATTTTAGTTCTTTGCATGATGTTTGCCCATGTAATCCTTATAATGCATCAGTGAGGTAGTGACTCATCTACCCATTTTATCGATGAGGACATTGAGGCACAGAGAGTTTATGGGTACTTGTAGAATAAAGTAAGATATTTTTGGTCAACAATATTTTCCTGACAAAACATTCTAATAAATATTCATCGAGATCATTATGAGTGAAAATGAAGAAATTTCAGAAGCTCCAGTGGAAGTGTGACAGCACAGAGAGGGGGAGAGAGACCTGAGCCAAGAGGGTCCCTCTTCCACCTCAGTTCTTGCCTCACCACAAGAGATACATTCAAGCGAGAGACAACATGTATGATGGAAATGAGACAGCACGTTTATTCATGAAACACACGAGCACAAAGCTGTAAGCAGGCACCCAGCTAGCCTGAACGCCCCATGTATAGAAGAGATGAAGTTGTTAGTGAGTTTATCATTAAGTTTGTTTTATACACTTGAGCCAAGACTACAAGTAGGTGCTTAGCTAATCTAGCAATGCCAACTAGTGGGGTTTGGGGGTATACATCTCAGCTGGCTTTTAGGTACCCCTTCTCCTTCCCCTTGGGAATAATGTACAGCTACAAAGGCTTTCTCTAGTTAATAGAGGCTTTTTGTCTTGGCTAGTGAAATTATTACAGAGGCCTCCTTTCTCAGCATAGGCTCCCCTTTTCGTCCTGTGCAATTTCTGCTTATGATGTTCAGAACACCCAGCAGTCTTAGCAAAATTGTTTCAGAAGCCCCTTTTCTCAGCACCATCTCAAGGACTTGCCTCTTCTCCTGCACTGTTTTGTTTGCAATACTCAGGACACCTGGCAATCTTCTCAAACCAAGCTTGGAACTGCTGCTGAGTTAATTGATGAGACAGGTCTCCCTTTTGCTTCTAGCCTCCTGTATTAAGTTCTTTGTTAGATTGTAATGGCAAGGGATCTGCATTTATTTCCCCTCTGCTCCTCATTCCCAGCTGCTACCTAACAGAAGTTTCATTCTTCTTTTAAAGAGATGTAATCAATATGGATCCAATATGGATTTCTGGTATTCCTGATAAATTTTAAAGATAAATGCTATGACTTACCAGTTAGAAGTAACTTAGCCCTGTTGAGGGCAGGCACCAGAAGGGTGGCTGCAATTCAGTCTTCCCTGATTCTCCATTTGAGTCAGAAGTGCTGGGTGTCCCAGAATGCCTTGTCCTTCCTGGACCACTGACCCAAAATCTCCTTTACCTGGCACCAAGGAATAACAGTGAGCCAACACAGTTGTCTATGATATCTTTAGTTTATTAATGCAGGTTTCACATGCAAATCAATCTTGACTTAACATTAAATCAGTCCTAACTTAACGTTACTAAACACAGAGCAAATCAAGGGCATAAGAGAGGGCAGATTCCATTAATGAACTGAATCCAAGAGGCTTAGTGGGTCAAATCCAGTAGACAGCAGCAAATATCAGTGTCTTACAATGCAGAGTCTATGGTGTGCTCATTGGGTATTTGGTTGCTCACCCCTCTGTACACAGATGCCTTCAGAGGAGCAAAGGGCAGCATTCTTGTGTAGGAGATCACCTCTCTCAGTGGGGGCTCTGAGGTCCTTTTCAATTACACCTTAATTCTTGGCACCTGACTGAACTGGGAAACTGTGACTTGGAGCCAAGAGCTCCCAGAGCTCTGCTTGTAGGTGCACCTTCTCTGCAGACACTTCTGTGCACCGATATTTTGGGTGTGGCACCCTGACAGGCATTTAGCAGGGTATGCCTGACTTGACTTAGGTAGTTTCCCTCTTGAACCAAAGTGTCATGGCTGTCTGGCAGCCATCTTGGTTGACATAAGTGATGCCATTTTTTTTACACACTTTATCTTATCTTGACTGGACCAATGCCATTTTATTCATCCTGCTCTCCACAAGCCTTGACTAGTATAGTTCAGTTGGTTGGGCATCGCCTGGCAAACTGAAAGCTCACTTGTTTGATTCCCAGTCAGGGAACAAACCTGGGTTGTGGACCTGGTCCCTGGTTTGGGGTGTACCAGAGGCAATTGGTTAGTATTTCTCTCTTACGTCACTGTTTCTCTGCCTCTCTTTCTCCCTCTCTTCCCCTCTCTTTAAAAATAAATATTTTTGTTTAAAAATGATTTATTCCATGAACTAGAGAGTCTCATAAGTTATTCTGCTAGTGTCTTTTCTTTTGAAAGTTTTGTTTTAGAATCAAACTTCTTTTTTTGATTTCTAGTGACAACAGGGCTTATAAAGGTTTTCAAGTGATTGTGAAGAATAAGAAAGCAACTTCCACAATTGACTTACAAGACCTTACTCATAGGCTTAATTTCATTTGTGGTTCACCCTGCTGTTCACTGTTGTGTTTTTATGGTCTGAAATCTCATAAAGCAGAACCTCAGAAAATAAATGGCAGATTCACTTGAGTACAAATAGATGAGTAGATATGATATCGACCAGATATGGGATGTGCTTAAAGAAAGATCTGAGGAGTCGGGTATCAACAGGTCAAAGGAAAAAACATAAAGGTCTCAATAAATCACAAAAACAGTTGTTGTTGTTGTTCTTCTTCTGAAATGAATTAGGATTTTTGTGGATAATTGTAAACTACCTGAAATGTGTTCCAAGCAGCATTTTTAAATGACTACTTTGTTGTATGTATAAAGGAAGATCTAGCAGCATATAAAACCAAGATTGTGTTCAGTAAAATGATAATTTGGACTAAGATAATATCGATGATGCTGAGAATTAAAAATAGTAAATATTATATAGTCCTTATATGTGCAAGACCGTATCCAAATGATTAAATGGGTTACCATATGTAGAAATGCTGAACTACTCATACTATATGCTTTTTCATTATATAAGAAATCTATGATAAGCTTTCCAATATTTTCCCATTATTCCTACTTGCAGATGATAAAATTTAAAGTGGAGCAAGTATGTGAACACAACCATTTGGATACAGAGTTCAAATGTAACCAAATGTGATACTGCCACTCAGAATCTGAGCAACCATGAGGGATAGAAGAAAACCAGGCAAAGTATAATTAATCTATCTAAATTATCTATTTCATTAAGTTGTCACCATCACCCTGCTTTTTAACTGAAGCCTGTAGTATGATGCTTGCATTTTGCATACTTATTTCTACGGTTCCAAAGTCTCTTAGATCTTTATCAGCTTACTTTACTACAATAGCTTCCCGTGGCCCACAGTTCTGTCTCTTGGGACAGACAGTGGATTTCCCTAGAGCAGAAATTTTCAGCTTGTGTGCCATGGCACACTGGTATGCTGCAAGAATTTTTAAAATATGTAATACCTGAGAATTTAGTCAGGGACATTGACCTCCTTTCCCTTAGATTGTCAAATTTAAAAAAATGACAACAACCAACACAACAGTAGCAGTCTGGTGTGAATGAATCAAAATTATACCTATTTTTTTGTCAGACCAGCGAATAATATAATATAATCTTTTGGTGTGCCACAGAATTTTTGTAATCACTTTATGTGTGCCATGAGATGAAAAAGGTTTAAAATTGCTTTCTTAGAGGAAAGGGACCTCTGATTTGGCAGCCAGAGTAAGATCAGCTCAGTCAATGCCCAGATTTGAGTTTCTGTGTATTTTTTTTTCTGTCATATGTGTATCTTAATCTCTCACCAATCCATTTTCCCAAACACATGAATAGGGATATTCAGTCAGTCACATGCTTTAAGGACTCATCTTATTCTGAAGCAGAGGGGAAGTGCCACGTCCATGTCCTTCCTCTGCTGTTTTCTCCTTCTCTCCTTCCCTCAAAGGACAGATCTCTAACTTCCTTAGTAATCGATAAGTGTCTTTTCCCCTCTTCCTGCCCATGATTGGATAATACCATTCTCCCAGTTCGAAGTAAAAAGAGAAAGGGTATTCTCTTCAATAAATAATGCTGGGAAAAGTGCACAGCCACATGCAAAAGAATAAAACCAAACCGCCACCTTATACGACACACAAAAATTAACTCAAAAACAAATTAAAGACTCAAAAACTTGAAACCATAAGCCTTCTAGAGGAAAACATACGCAATAAGCTTCTTAACAGAAGATTTAGTAATGATTTTTGTATTTGACGACAAAATCTAATGCAACAAAAGCAAAAATAAACAAGCGAGACAACATCAAACTAAAAAATGCTTCTTCACAGCAAAGGAAGCCATCAACAAAATGAAAAGGCAATCAATGGAATGGAACAATGTATTAGCTAATCATGTATCTTATAAGGGGTTATATCCAAACTATGTTAAAGGCATACAAAGTAATAGCAAAACAAATCATATTTAAAAATGGAGTACAATGACAATGAACTCACAACTATCAACAAATGAAACTAAAAGAAAAGAAAAACAATGAAAACAAAAACTAAGGAAACAACTAGAACAGGAGCAGAATCAGAGAAATGGATTTTACATGGAGGTTTTTCAGAGGGGAGGAGGAAGGGAGGAATGGGGAGAAAAGGTACAGGAAATAAGAAGCATGATTGGTAGGCATAAAATAGGAAGAGGTCAAAAATGGTATAGGAAACAGAAAATTCAAAGAACTTGTACGTACAACCCATGAGCATAAACTAAGGTGGGGTCATGCTGGAGGGTTGGGGGTGCAGGGCAGAGGGGAGATAAACAGGAAAATGGGGAAAAACTGTAATAGCATAATCAATAAAATATACTTTAAAAATAAAAAATGGTCAGAGGATCTGAATTTTCTTTTCAAAGAAGACATGCAGATGTCCAACTAGTGTATGAAACGTGCTCAACATCACTAATTATCAAGGAAATGCAAATCAAAACCACATTGAGATATCACCGCACACCTGTTAGAATGGTTATTATCAAAAATACAAGAAGTAACAAGTGTTCATGAGGATGTGGAGAAAAGGGAATACTTGTGCTCTGTTGGTGGGAATGCAAATTGGTGCAGCCACTACAAAAAGCAGTATTGAAGTTTCTCAGGTAACTAAATACAGAACTATCATAGGATCCAGCCATTCCACTTCTGGGTATTTATCCAAGGAAAACAAAAACTAACTAACAAAAACAAAAGCTAAATAAAAAAGATATATGCACCCCTATGATCATTGCAGCATTGTCTGCAATAGCTAAGAGTGAAAACAACCTAAGTGCCCATTAAAAAAAAACGCAGAGAGATGGACCATAAGGGTGTTAGCTATATGAAATAAGTCAGTAAACCAACTAAACACCCCTCCCCAAATTTGAAAAAACAAAAAGAAAACTCATAGATATCACAGATTTTAATTGCTAAAGGTAGAGGATGAGTGTGAGTGAAATGGATGAAGGTCATCAAAAAATACAAAAAGTCCTGGGAATGTGACATACAGCATGGTGACCTTAACAATCCTATTTTGCATATTTGAAAATTGCTAAGAGAGTATATCTTAAAAGTTCTTAACACACACACACAAAAAAAGCATTGTAACTGTGTATGGTGACAAGCACTAATGGCAATTGTGAATTATGGTGATCAATTCACAAAATATAAAACTATTGGGTGATTATGTTGTACATTTGAAATGATATATATCAATTATATCTCAATTTAAAAAATCCATTGATGAGTTTGTAACAAAGAATGGGTGGGATGTGCTTGTTATTGTACCACTAATCACACATGTATATTTTTCCTGCCAAACTGATGTATTGTATGATGGTGGAAGTTCATCACTGGCATTAAACGTTATTTGTTTTACCATCCCCAAAAATAGAAAAATGAAAGGGAGAAAGAGGGAGAACTGGGTGTAGAACTGTTGTTATTCCAACATCATCCTTGATTTGGGGGGTCCTCTTTGCCATTGACCTCATCCAGGGAGATCTGGGATCAGATGATAGAAGGAGCCAGAAGACAAGTCCATAAGGGAGTCTTTCTTTTATACCCAGTGTTTGGAGGCCTCCTGAGCATTCTCTTAGAGCAAAGCTTAAGGCTAGGGTCAGTTCCTTCATTCGGCAAGTCTGGTATACCCATTGATCCTTTTTATACTAGATTACACTATATAATCTTCCTCTGCTCCGTGTCTGATTCATGTGTTGAAGTTTCGGGAAAGACAAAGTAAAGCAAATTTTGGGAGATCAAAATATGTGCCTTAATTATTTGAATAGCACCATTTTCTTTTCCCCTCAGTTCCAAGTTATAAGTAATCAGTATCTAATTCAGTCCTGCGGGGACTCTAGCTCATTTTTCATTCAGGGTATCCAAAAGAAGATCATGTGAACCAAAATTGTAACCCACATATATCATTTTAAATTTTGCAGTACTTACATTTTTAAAAAGGAAAGGAAGAGATGGAGATTTTAATAATTTATTTTAACCTAATTAAAAAAATACTCTGTTTACATATTATCAACAAAAAAACATTTTTAAAGTGTTTTACATTATTTCATTATGTTGAGTTTTCAAAACCTATGGGTATTGTGCACATACAACTCATCTCCATTCAGACGAGTCACATTCCAAGTGCTCAACAGCCACGTGTGGTTTGTGGTTTCTATCACGGGCAGCAGAGGTGCACAGCCCTTTCACGTCTCACCTTTATGTGCATGGAGATGCAGCCTCCTAATTATCCCCTGGGTGAGTGGGCCCCGGGTTGTTTCCTACTTACCCTGACTCAAATGAATTGAACATTAAAATTAATTTTATTCAAAATCCTCTAGGCAGAAGCCATCTTAATTATTGAGCTTTCATCTTTGAGTTGTCACATTTATTTGAGTTTATTTTTCAATTTTTCATTTTTTTTAATTTATGAAATTTAATCATTAAAGAACTGTAAACATACAGAGAAGTGAGCCAATTCGAAGTGCATGGATCAAAGAATAGTCACCAAGAGCCATGGATGGTGTGGCTCAGTGGATTGAGTGCCAGTCTGCAAACAAATGGGTCTCCAGTTCTATTTCCACTCAAGGCACATGACTGGGTTGTGAGCCAAGTCCCCAGTAAGAGGTGGGAGAAGCACGCACACATTGATGTTTCTCTCCCTCACTTCTCCTCTCTCTAAAAACAATAAATAAAAATATTTAAAAAATAATGTTCCCAAAGAAAAATCCCTGTAATCCAGCACCAGCTCAAAAAATAAACCAATACCAATGCACCAGAAGTCAATCTTTGTCACTTCCCAGATGACAGTTTTTCCCCAAATGTGATCACTAGCTTGATTTTTAACGCCAGTTCTCACTTTTATCCACATGAAGCCACACAGTAGATACTACTTATTTTTGCTTTCTAAACTTATAATTGTAATGGAATTACACATGTAGGACATGTAACTTTTTATTATTCTTTGCTTCATGGTTTCTTATTTTATTTTATTTTTTTTATTACCATTTATCCCCCCATACCCTCTTCTACTTCCACCTACCCACTAATGGTTTTACTATTTTAAAAATTTCTATGAGTATCTTTCTAAATTGCCAGAACGCACATGCATTTTGAAAAGGAGAAGAAAAGCAGTCTCTGGCAGCCAAAAATGAGCCACGAACTGGCTTACCACCACCACTAAAAATGTGTTGCCGGGAGACGGGTAGTCGCTCAGAGATGGGCCAGGCTATTCTCTTGGGAAACATAAACAATTTTGCAGAATACCATTGGATGAAGTCTTTCTATGATCATAATGAGTCAATATTTGTCCATTCTTTAAAAACTTATGACCTTAAAAAAATAAAAGGACATTTACCAAACCACAAAAATTGTCAAACATCCCTGCACTCCGGCTAGTATCACTGACTTGCTGACTCTTGATCAATTATAGCTTTACACTTGTTTCATTCCTTCCACTTCTAAGTCAGGTCTATTAAGATGCCCAATCATATAATTACCTTCATATTTTGGCATTACACAATTTAGGGCAAGCCCACTTCTTTGATTCCTCCACTAAATCACATATGAAACCTCAATCCTGTAAGTCCTCTCTATTGTCCCTTTCCTAAGATACTCCAGCTTTCTATGCTATGCTTCCACTTTTGTTGCAACAAGTAATAAACAAGACAAAAGTATAAAACTCTGTTCAACTATAATTCATAGGAAGGCATTGACAATTTTAAAATTGGTTTTATGATATTTTTGATATATTATACTTATTAAAATTGTACACACACACACACACATATCTATAGTGTGTGTGTGATCATTTGATTGGCAGTTTCATAGTTATCATCACTAGACACTGGATTCCGTGGCCTTCTACTTTGTACTAAAGCTGTTTATGAGTGTTTTTCAACTCCTCTAACAAAATTTAAGTTTCTGTAAGGCTCCACAAAACTAATTCAAAAAGTTGTGGATTTTGCTCATTCATCAAATACTCATCAAATGCTGTTATGTTTAGAGCTATAACAAATTAATATTAGATGAATAAATGAAAGTCAGGTGCAAATTAATGCTTAGATTATCAGTGAGAAACTGAGCTCCAGCATTTGTCTTCTTTTGTGCAATTCTTCCAGAGAAGTGATGAGATGGTGACCTGGTAAGAATGTTATCCTTTGTGGGGAAAACAAAAACCAAAAAGCTGTCATTTATAGTATTTAAACACTTCAACTTTGAAAAAATCAAGCCATTTCTAAGCAGCTTTGCTAAAATGATCTAGGTTAGTTAATCCATTTTAGAGAGGGTACCAACCACTTATTTATGGCCAGGAAGCTGTGAGCTCCAAGTCTCATTCCCTCTTGAACTGGAAGACGTATTAGTGACTGGCATCTGCTCCACAATTACAGCTTCTGTATGATTTGCTAGTCAGCAGTGTGAGGAGATCCGTACCCAGACCCGACTCAAATGGATTGTGTGATGGGAGTCCTGGGGAACGTTTCTGATGCTTGTGCTATTGCAACTGCTGCTCTGAGTTTTCTTTTTCCTGTTTCAAAGACTGGCCGTGACAATGGCAGAGACAGCCGGTGATTTAAGAGCGAAGGCTGCTGTGATAGTTGTGGCGTCTGTGATGAATGGAGGCAGAGCCAGCACGAAGAAAAGAAGATGTGAAATAAAAGGAGAGGGATCAAAAATGACAGATTTAGAGCCATTCTCCGAAACCTCCACCAGTTTACCCTGTGAGGTTGAACTAGGCAATTTCAGTTTTAAGAGATGTTTATGAAATGTCATGCTAAATTTGTTTGAATCATGGTTTTAAACATAAATCACCATCTATTTAACACTTACCCTTGCCTGGGAGAAAATTTTATTTATTTTTCTCTCTTAGACTTCCTGAAATTTTGATTTTTGCTTAAGTAGTATATGCAATATTATTTTTAATATAATATGAGGTGAGATAACATTATAACTCTTAGCATTAATGCTCAGTAATGTGTCACCATATTTGACTATTATTTAGAAAAACTTTATAAAAGATTAATAAGATAAATTTTCTAAATTTGATTATGTAAACAAACATTTACACATCATATTCTATGTAATCTCTAAAGTCTTATCTACTCTAAAAAACAAACAAAAAAACACAAGCTACATTTTTATTCTATTAAAACTTTAAAACAATGTTTCAAATCTAAAATTTAGGAGCATGAAACAATTGATGAACAAAACAAAGCCAGCAAACAATATAGGGCAATAAGGAAAACGCTTTTGGGAGTTTTGTATAATCAGAAAGAAAAATAACAATGTTAAGTAATTTTATCATGAATGCTTTAATGAAACCCATGAATCATCTGAGGGGACAAAAAGGTAAATCATAAGGTGCCCCATTTCACTCTCAGTGGTGTTTACCTAGAATTTAGTCATCTCACACCGTGTCTGGGATTGGTGGGATGCATTTCAGAGTATGTAGTTTGCATGGCATATGAGGACTTCCCTAAGAAGGAATTCATTCCAGGAAGAAGACTATAAGACAGCTCTGCCTGTTTGGAAAGCAACACTGTCAGCTGAAGGAGGAGAAGCAGTTCTGATTATGGCCAACCGCTCGCCTAGACACCATGGCTTCGTACTTCTTCTTAAGAAGAGAACTTGGAAAGGTCTGTGATCACAAAAGTCTCTGCCATGCCTTGGGAATACAAAGCAACATTGTCTGGCTGAGGTGCAATGGGGTAAGGTTTTGTGTAGGTGATCTCTTTTTCACTCAGAGAACACAGAGCATTGACCAAACGCACAGCCTGAATGACATCTGCGGTGTGGGCACTCCAGGGGAGCAGTTTCCCCACAGACTGCCACCAGCATCAGCAGGAGATGGTGCCAGAGCCCCTGCTGTGTTGTGTCACTTCAGCTCCTGTGGGGGAGGCGGCACAGAGCGGCAGTGATTTTGTGTACCTGCCCCGCATTTAATGGCACTAGATGACAATAAGGCAGGGAAATGTAGCTTAGGTAGCTAAGGACAGAAAAGGTGAAAGACATGTTGCAGTTGAAACCACTGTTTTTGGAAAACACACATACGTACGCACCACACAACTTCTGCATTATCTCAGAAATAAGGTGGGAGGAATGTTAAAAGATAAGGGCATGAAGGTATCACGTTGGTAGGCAGACATCTTACTTTCTGCAGGCTGCTATAACAAAATACCACAGCCTGGGTGGCTGATACATAACAGAAATTTATTTCTCCTAGTTCTGAGGCTGGAAATCTTGGCACTGGCAGATTTATTTTCTAGTAAAAGCACACTTTCTAAGTAACCATCTTTTTTCTGTGTCCTGACACAACAGAAGGGGTTCTCTGAGGTCTCTTTTCTAAGGGTACCGATTTCTTTCTGGAGAACTCCAACTTCATGACACATATATTTTCAAAGGCCCCATTTCCTAAAACATTACATTGAGGTTTAGATTTTAGCATATAAATGGGGGAGGAGGCAGAAATATTCAATCTATAGCAGTAAAAGATGGCAAATCCAGAGAAATACTGTTTTCATATTTGTAAAAATCCCATCCCTTACCTCCCGGATCAGGGACTTTGGGGTTAAGTGCACTGGGAGGGTTTTTGTATGGACAAAAGGAGAATCTCTTCCTCTTCCTCTTCCTCCTTTCCTCTCTCCTATGCCGTATTTGTCCTTCTTCTCCTCCGTCTCTTCCTCATTCCCCCTCCTCTTTCTTCCCCTCCTCTTAATCCAGAAAATCATTTTGGTTACTACATTGAGGAAGAGAATGCAGCAAATAGAAAAATTCACTTAGGCTATACGTGTGCTGGATTATTATGAGTTCTAATTAGGATTCCTTTTTAGAATCTATGTATTCGATTAAGTTTTACAGAAAAGGCTAGCCTGGTTCTTGTGGATTCCTAGTACAAATTATAGCATGTCCAATATAATGCCACTTGAGAAAGTTCTAAAACTTACCTTTAGTCAAATTGTATTTCACAACCTGTCTTGTGAACCAGAGTGAACCTGAGGAGAACAGATGTGCATTTGTAGCGACAGTGTTTAGTGTGCAAGAGAGTGAACTCTAGAACTGGATCTCCGTTTCTCAGCTTACAGACTATTCAACCTTACGCAAAGCAGCTGGACTATAAAAACTTCACTTCCCACCATATATATATATATATATATATATATATATATAGTGGGAATTAAGGAAAATTAGGCAAATTCCAAATCTCTGTTCTTTAGTTGCCTTGTGTAAGACTTGGACATTATATGAGAGGGTGAATAATTCTGTTAAATGTTAACACCTTCTACATGATTCGATTTGTTCTGTGGTGTTGTAACAATAATTTGTAGAGTGCTATTTTGTCCTCAAAAGAGGTGTGCTAACATCAGTTTCAAAACTAATGACTAATTTGTGAGGTCTGCCAAGGGCATAACTTTGTCTTTGAACTGTCTTGTTCATTTTGCACCATAGACATAAGAATAATTGTTCTCAATAATTCTGGGTTATGAAGAAAACAGAGGTGTTAATAAATTAAAAATAAATTATTTAATCAAGATATGAGACAACAATAGCTAAATAATGTGGAAAATCAATGGATAGAATAACCAGTCCAATATGTATCAGGCTTCAAAGTGTCCCTGCTGTTTTCTACTAATTAAAGGACTCTTCCAGCTATATATGTAGATTTATTCCAATATGGTCATATTTAAACTTTTCATGCTTTACCTTAGTGCTTATTTTTAAATTTGTAATCATCTCCTTGGTGTTACTTTGAATCTGCTCCAAATTTACTGTACTGTCTTACTTAATGATGGCTCAGCTTTGTCAATGTTTTAAGTAATCCTGAGGAATGACTGATGTAGTGACTCCCAATAATTCTTCAAGTGCCCAAATTCTGCCATTTGCTTAAAAAATCTTCCAAAATTAGCTCAATGGCCATCATGAGAAAAAGTTTATACTTAGTCAACTTTGGTAATAGTTGTGTCTTTATTTTTAATTTCACACTATCTTGGCATTACCCATCAATCATCTCTCATCTCTATTCTACGGTGTTTTTATTTTCTCTCCCTTCATTACAGCCCTTGTCTCACTATTGTGACTATTCCATCTCCTCCCAGGAACTCCTCAAAGAGAAAAATTATCTTCTAATCTCAGTAACTATACATAATCAGATTTCAATGCATTTTATTTGAGTAAAGTTTGCATAAGAGCAATAAAATGTGAGTTAATTTTCTAAGATGCTAAGTTGCTTAAATTAAATATCAGTCCACAGAAATCTATAGCTATTAGTCATGTCTAAAATATTTCTGGAAAAAGTCCTAAAATTTTCTCTGTCAAGATAAGTGTAGTCTTCAGAGTGATCTTGGATTGTTAAGCACGTATTGTAATGGATAAGATAAAAATATAAATACTAAACTAATTTTTTATATGTAGAGAGTTTTCACAGCACATATAAATTGCACACCCATTCTTGAAACATTTATATATAGCATGTAGAACTTTCATTATCCTTTGATTTCAGAAAAGAAAACTAAAAAATTGAAAATGTTAAATTATTTTTCCTAAGAATATCCAACTACTAAATGGTACTAGGATATGAACCCAGGTTTCCTAGCTTCAGGTTTGCATGCTTTCTACTAAATCATTAGATAAAGTCAACAGATAAGGACTTATACAATGAAAAATCTGTATTAAATCAGTGAAACCAGAAAGAATAAGAGTAGAAATTATATACTAGGACTATTCATAAAATAAAAAGGCATTTTCTAAGGAGAATTTAAACATGAAGTGAGATTTTTTAAATATGCCAAACCAACAAGGTTGTAACAGTGAGTAAAACCCACTTGATCTGAAGAGCTGAAGAAATTAAGAAAATTACCTACGAATCAATTTATGTAGGTTGTAATATGTGAAAAAATAGCCCAGTGTATATTTATGAAATAAAAGTTTATGTTGATTTGATTTCAAATTATGACTAAGGGAAAACGGCAATCCCAAACATAACCCACTGTTAATCAAACACACACCTAACTCCTTTCAATGTTTGAATCTTCTTTAGAACAAAATGCAATATAGAGGTCAAGCATAGAAGGGTCAGAAATGACAGGAAAGATAAACACCATTTATTTTCCTATGAAGAAAATTTGTAGCTAGACTAGTGATGTAGTACTTACATTATGCTGACATACAGGCTCTTAAGACGAATATTGAAAGCTGGGTACAGGAAAACAATAATGCGCAGTTGTGCATAGTTTTGAAGGATGGTGGGTAGCACCACTGTTACATTGCCCTTGCTGACTAAATCACTCTTCTTTATTGGAATATACTTTAAGAGAAAATTTTTGCAGACATCAGAGTTGAACCTAATGATAAATATTTTATATTGCTTTTGGGATGCTATTCTACAGAGTCATCATTTGAAGTCTCACATTTGTATCAAATTAATGTCAAGGTTATTTGCAAAAGTTTGTGCTGTTCTGAAAAATTCTGTTAACCAAAGCCAGAGAATTTCTTCACAATTCAATTTTGTATTTTATTTTGCTTCCACTTTCATTTTTTCTTATAATAAGATGACAAAATAAAATAGATGCATCTTTTGTGTGTAATAACCAAGGTTTTATATTCAGGAAACTTCAAATCCAAATTTTACTGTTTAAATGTCCACATGCAAGGTACTTATGCTACTGCATCTATTAGCTTTCTAAAAAAAATAATAATAAGGTTAAATTAATACCTATCACTTCAGGTGAATATTTAATAACATAATACTTCAACAACACAAAGCCATATCCTTTAAATAGTTGGTACCAATTATATATTTATTGAAGCTTTTGTTAGTATTTCCAAAAATTATACTTCTCTCCTTCATTACCATTGGGACCATTGATGCTGCATGAATTAGAGTGGGCCCAGTCACCATGTCTTCTCTTTGCAGCAAGGGTTGATCCATTAAATCAGTCACAGCAGAAGTTAAGTTGTGTTTTTCATATTACAGGCCATACCTTTCTTCCTTGGTATGCTGTTTTTATTAAGGTTAGAAAACAGATGCGGAGACTAATGATGCAGGTAAAGACCAAAAGAATAGAACTACCTTTAAAATATTAGGATGTCCAAGTGATAATTTAAAAAATCCTTAATTCCTTGAAGTCACTGTGTGTCTGCCTCACTAGTCCTAAAAGTCCTATCTCTGTACATCTGATTACAGAATATGCAAAAAATAAAGAACTCTTTGGTTAAGACATTCTATCAGGTTTTTTATAACATGCATGTAAATAAAATCCTCACTGAAGTAAGGTTTATTGGTTATACTAATGCATTTCCTTAGAGTTATTTCTTTTATGCAAGATCTTACCTTATATAATGTTTTAACTATCATATTCTAACTGGATGAAGACAATTTATTCCAAATTATTTTTGAAATAATTTATCATTACAAGAAAAAATAAAAGTTAATTCTTAAGTAAATAAACCCACTGTCAAGGCCTGCTCTGTCCAAGGTACACAGTACTGTAAATGAACGTCAACACAGCTTCATGCAAATCTCACGCTTCTCACAAAGCAAAAATCTAGAATAGATTCTTGAAACAGAGGAGGAAAAGAGGATTAGAGCATACCAGGACAGAAAATCACACATTTACACACACATGTATACACAAGGGACAAGAGAGTTAGAAACAAACAAAGGAACTATACAACAGCCAGAAAACAATCAAGAGAGCATTAGTTACTTTTCACCTAGCAACAACTATTTTAATTGTAAATGGATTAAATTCTTCACTGAAAGGGATAGAATAGCTAGATGGACAAAAATACAAAACCCAATTATGTACTGCCTGCAAGACACTACCTTTAGTCTTAATGACACAAATAGACTCAAAGCAAAGGGGTGAAAAATAAATTCCATGCAAGTAGAAGACAAGAGTAGGTTAGCTATACTTATATCAGAAAAAAATAGACTTTAAGCCAAAAAAAGTAACAAATGGCAATGTAGGTCATTAAATAATGATAAACTGGTCCATTTATCAAGAAAATATAACAATGTGCCTTGTCTGGGGTGGCTCAGTGGATTGAGTGCTGGCCTATGAACCAAGGGCCACTGGTTCAATTCCCAGTCAGGGCACAACCCTGAGTTATAGGCCAGCTCCCCAGTAGGGAGAACACAAGAGGCAACCATATATTGATGTTACCCTACCTCTCATTCTCCCTGCTTTCCCCTCTCTCTAAAAATAAATACATAGAAATCTTTTAACACAAGAAAGAAAATATAACAGTGATGATGTTATACATGCCCCACATTGAAATGCCTAACTATATTAACCAAATATTAACAAATCTGAAGGCAGAAACAGTCAACAGTAACATAGTAGTGGGAATGTCATACTGTACTTTCAGCAATGTACAGATCATCCAGACGTAAAATGAACAAGGGGACATTCTATTTGAGCCATTCTTTATATCAAATGGAGCTAACAGACAAAAATAGACCTTTTCACTCAACAGCAACAGGATGCACATCCTTCTCAAGTGCAGATAAAACATGCTCTAGGAGAGATCACATGATACACCACAAAACAAGTCATAACAAACTTAAGAAAATGAAATCAAACCAAATGTCTTTTCTGATCACAATGATATGAAACTAAAAATCAATAACAGGATAAAAGTTATATAATTTATAAATATGTACAAATTATACAACATACTTTTGGGTTAAATGAGTAAAAGATAAAAGCAAAAAGAACTTTTTAAAAAATCTTGAAACAAATAAAAATGGAGACATATATGTGCAACCTATGGGATGCCACTAAAGCAGCTCTAGGGTGAAATGTATAGCAATAAATCACTACATTAAGAAAAAAGAACTCAAATAAACAATTTAAACTTTAAGGAACTAAAAAAGTAACAAAATAAGTCCAATGTCAATAAAGGGAAAGTAATAGAAAATCAGAGCAGAGATAAATAAAATAGGAACATGAAAAACAAAAGCTCAACAGGACAAAAAGTTGTATTTTAAAAAGCTTAATAAAAAGGACAAATATTTAGCTAAGCTAACCTAAAAGATAAGACTCAAATAATAAAATCAGAAATGAAAAAAGACATTATATCTGGTATCAGATAAATGCATGATAGGATCGTAATAGACTAATATGAACAATTATATATCGACAAATTGGTTAGCCTATAAGTAAATGGATAATATCTTAGAACCATACAACTTACCAATACTGAATCATAAAGAAAGAAAAAATATGAAGAGATCAATAATGAATAAAGCAACTCAGTTAGTAATCAAGAGCCTCCCAACAAAGTCCAGCACCAGATGGTGTTAGTGGTAAATTCTACAAAACCTTTAAAGAACAATTAGTATTAATCCTTCTCAATTCTTCCAAAGCACTAAAAGATGATGGAAAACTCCCTATTTCATTATTTCATCATTGCCCTAATACGAAAGTCAGTTAAAGCCACTACAGGAAAATAAAAACTATAGACAAATATTTCTGATAATTATAGATGTAAAAATTCTCAGCATATTTTAGCAAACCAACTGAACATCACATTGAAAGATTATACAACACAACCAAGTGGAAATTATGAATGGGAAGCAAGGATGGTTCAACCCACCCAAAGCAATAAATGTGATATACGACTCTAACAAAAGGAAAATAGAAATCATAAAATCATCTCAAAAGATGAACAGAAAACATTTGACAAAGCACATCTTTTTATGATAAAACCTGTCAACAAACTGGGTATAGAGGAAACACACTTCAACATAATAAAGACTATATATGGCAAACCCAAAGGTAACATCAAAGTCAACAGTGAAAGGTTGAAAATGTTTTCTCTAAAATCAGAAATAAGACATGCGTACCAAATCACACCACTCTTATTTGAAATAGTATTGGAAGGCCCTGACTGGTGTGGCTCAGTGGATTGAGCACTGGGCTGTGAACCAAAGGGTCACCAGCTCGATTCCCAGTCAGGGCACATGCCTGGGTTGCAGGCCAGATCCCCACTTGGGGCAAGAGGCAACCACACATTGATGTTTCTCTCCCACTCTTTCTCCTTCCCTTTCCTGCTCTCTAAAAATAAATAAATAAAATCTTTTAAAAAATTAAAACAGCAACAACAACAACAACAAAATAGTACTGCAAGTTATGGACAGAACAATAGGGAAGACCCTGAGTAACCAACACAATCCTGAAATAGAAAAAAAAAAATGTTTGAGGCTGCATACTTCAAGCTATGTTGCACAGATATAGTAATCAAAACAGTATGACACTGGCCTAAAAGCAGACATACAGACTAACACAACACAAAGGAGAGCCCAGAAATAAACCCTCATATGTACAGTCAACTAATGTTAGACAAAGGTGCCAAGAATACTCAATGAAGAAAGGATAGTTTCTTCAATAAATGGTGTCGAAAAAAGTAACTAACCATATGAAGGAAAAATTAACTCAAAATTGGTTTAAAACTAGAACCTTAAACTTCTAGGATAAAATAAAAAAAAATTCCTTGATACCATTCTTGGCAACAATTTTTTTAGATATGATACCAAAACAAGTAATAAAAGCAAAAATCAGTAAGGGAAACAGCAGTAACATAAAAGGCTTCTTTAAAGCAAAAGATCAGTCAACAAAATTAAAAGACAAAACATAGAATGGAAGAAAATATTTGTAAATCATATATGTGATACAGCATTAATATTCAAAATATATTTAAAAATTCATAAAATGTAATAAGAAAAAATAATCTGATTAAAAGTATGCAGATAAGTTCAATAGATATTTTTACAAAGAAGACAAATAAATGGCCAACAGATGTTATCAGGGAAATGCAAATGAAAATGACAGTGAGGTATCAACTCATACCTGTCAGAATGACTGTCAAAAAGACAAGAGGTAAGTGTTAAGGCTCTGAGAAAAAAATTAAATAAATGAACACTTGCATGCTGTTGATGGGAAAATAAATGATGCAGCTACTATGAAAGACAGTACGTAGGCCCTGACCCTTGTAGTTCAGCTGGATGTCTTCCTGCAAAGTAAAAGGTTGTGGGTTCAATTCCCAGTCGGGACATGTGCCTGGGTTTCAGGTTTGTTACCCATTGTGACATGTACGAGAGGCAAACAATAGATGTTTCTCTATGGCATTGATGTTTCCCATGGCATCAATGTTTCTCCCCCTCTTTTTCTTCCTCCTTTCCCCTTTCTTGAAAAAATAAAATAAAATAAAATAGTATGCAGTTTCCTTAAAACTAAAGCTACTATATCATCTAGCAATTTCACTTCTGAATATATGCCTGAAGGAAAAGAAAATACTAACTCAAAAATATATATGCATGCCCATGTTCACTGCAGCATTGTTTAGAATAGCTAGACTATGAAAACAACCAAAGTTTCTATCAATGAATAAATGGATGAAAAAGATATATGTGCAAACACACAGTGGAATATTATTCACCCATAAAAAAAAACAAGGAAATCTTGCCATTTGCAACAACAGGGTGAAACTTGGGGGAATTATACTAAATATAATGAGTCAGAGGACAAATATTTCTTGGTATAAGTGAATACATCTTGGTATAAGCTTATAAGTGAAATCTAAAAAAGTTGAATTTGTCAAAACAAAGAGTAGAATTGCAGTTTTCAGGAGCTGGGGTTGGGGGGTGTGAAAGAAATTGAAAGATGCTAGCCAAAGGCTACAAACTTCCAGTTAGCAAATGGCCAGGTTCTGGGGATCTAGTGCACAGCACTGTGATTACAGTTGGCAATAGCATGTGAGGTACGTGAGAGTTTCCAAGAGAGTGAATCTTGAATGTTTTTTCCACATATAAACACACATAAAATCAGTAAGTATGTGACCTGATGGAGATGCTAGATGATGCTAATAATCATTTTGCAGTACATAGGTGCATCAAATTGACAAGTTATACATTTCAACCTTTCACAATGTTGTATGACAATTATACCTCAGTAATGATAGAAAAGGAAAAGTTCAGGTAAAATAGATAAAGCATTCAGGACCCCCCCCAAAAAAACCCCACAATTTTTTGTTTGCAGTAAAAAGAAAGAAAGAAAAGAAAGGTAATTGACTTTAGATAGAAACTTTCATCACTTATTTTTCATTAGGATAATCTGAGCATTTTTCTGAGAAATATGTGGTTGACAATTATACCAGAATCTTTAGAAATTTAGACTGGACAGAAATATGATTCATCACTCCTGAAGCTAGACACTTTTAATGAAATATTAAATTAGAAATAATTGTACTTTTCTAGTGTGAAAAATTGCAAAGTTCAGATCTTCAAATTGCAGGTATTTTTATATTTCTGAAAAACATAATTAAATTTTTGTTTAATTTTCAAAATTTTCCTAAGCATACTAATTTATAGAATGGTTAATTACTTTATCCTGTTGATCTGTATTTCTAAAAATAATTTAATCATCTACTAGTTTTTAGTTATTTATTTCTGTTGGAAAGTGTTTTTATGCATTTGCTCTAATTGCTGCATCTTTTAATGTCCAATATATATGAAATCTACTCTGCATACAAACAGAAGTCCAGTTAATGCCATCTGTTTTTGTGTTAGTGTTTTAGATGTTATATGAGCCCTGGATGATGTGGCTCAGTGGACTGAGTACCGACCTGTGGACCAAAGGGTCACCAGTTTGATTCCTAGTCAGGGCACATACCTGGGTTGCAGCCAGGTCCCCAGTAGGGGGTGCAAGAGAGGCAACCACACATTGATGGCTCCCTCTGTCTCCCTCCCTTCCCCTCTTTAAAAATAAAGAAATAAAATCTTTAAAAATAAATGTTATATGATTTATATAGTATAAAACATCTTTTATTTAAGCTAAACAAACATAACCAGATAAATTGTACAAGCCAAATGTCTACAAACTTAGAGTATCCCTTGAACAAACAGTGTTATATGAATGCAAATTTATACTTAGTAGTTTATATTGTTTAGTTTAGTACTACACAATATAGCTAAAACAAAACAAACTTACAAACAAAGACTGTGTGCTCCAGAAATTGTTGACGTGTTGAGTACATATTTTTATATGGCTCTAGTTTCACACTGCTATGTCTAGTGAAATCCTAGTCTATTTCTCTGAGAAGCAGCATAAGCAAGACAAGCTCAAGTAACTATTTTTTATAAATTAGATTTGAATGTAGGATTAAGAAGGCTATCAAGGCTAGATTTTTAGACTTTGTGCAAATCTGAGGGTGCAGTTTTAGTCTTTATCCAATGGAGAGTCTGAGGAATTTTGGAGAACAGGATAGAAAAATGAAATCTATATAAGCAAGTTAATGTGAGTGTTATAATAAATAAATTGGCAAAAATAACAGTTTTAGCAAAACAAATAAATCAGTGATGGAAATAAAGAACAAACTGACAGTGACAGGAAGGTTGGGGGAATGGGGCAGTGGGGGAAGAAAGGGTAGGTCAGGGAACCTGAATAGAGGGCTCATGGGCACGGACAGTGGGGGGTTGACTGTGGGAGTGGGGTGGAGGGAAATGGGGCAGGGGAGAGCAGTGGGGGAAATGGGGGACAATTGTAACTGAACAACAATTTAAAAAGAGTTATCTTAAAATACACACACACAAAAAAAAAAAGAAAAGAAAAAGAAATAACAGTTTCAGGAGAAAACACCAGTTAGAAAGGTACTACTTTGTTTTGAGACCAGTGTGATAGTAGAGAGTTAGAGGAATGGAAATATCACAACTAACAAAATACATTTTAATATGACCTCAGAAATGACAGAGGGATAAAAATTACTCTAAAGATCCAAGTAGAGAATGTCAATGAATATTATGGGAAAGGAGGAAAGAGAAAACACTTGAATTTACAATACAAGCCATTAGAGATGCACAGCAGAACTAGAATAAACATGGAGTCTAGATATCAAAACCACTTAAAAAATCTGAATTTGTCCTTAGAGACTACAGTTCAATAGAAGGTTTTATAAAATAACACTGATTGCCATTTGTTAGTTGTGAAATAGGGCCTTTCTTAAACAGAAACCATTTTCCTTGCTAGCAAATGTGCCAGCTTCAGTTCATTGCCTTTGTGCACAAGAAGGACCTTCTTATGCATCTTCAATGTGCACTTACCAGCCCCCTTCTGGTTGTCTTATCAATCAGATATGATACACAGGAGAATCAGGAAATACTAGGACTTCCCTATAAACTGTATTTTACTCTAGGTCTTTTCAAAAGAAAGGGTTGCTTATTCCACTCCTCTCTGAAATTGACAGACAAATGAGAGGGGATCCCCTCAAAATAAAATTATCTTCTGAAGGTCAAACTCCTTGTAGTGCAGTCTTCCCTCCCTAGGTGGTGAGTGTTCTAGGAATGCATCTGTATCAGTGCAGTAGCTGGCGTTGTTGTGAGAGGCTGTGTTCTGCTTCAGTTAATTTTTTTGAAGACTTTCAAATTGTTTGCCCACTTCCCAGTGAGTGATTTACGAGTGTACCTGTCAACACCGTACTGAGTGTTCAGCAGTTTTTTAGCAAAAACAGAGTGGTCCCTGTGCCCCACTCTCCTTATTTATACAATCTCACCCTCAGAAACTCTTTTTGTTTCCCTGGATGAAGAAAGTCCTCAAAGCAAACATTTTGCTTATGTGGAAGAAATGAAACAAAAAACAGCAAAAGCACTAAAAGGCAGGAAAACTGACAAATTCAAAAACTGTTTTGAGCAGTGGAAAAAAACATCTCAATAGCTGTATTGCATCAAATGGAGAGTACTCTGAAGGTGACTAGAGTTTAAATATGTAAGAATAAATACACATTTTTTTATAAATAAATTATGTTTTTGGAGGGTCTACTTGTAAATTTGATTATACCAATAATGTGCTTTCTCCATAATTATCTGCTGGAAACATTTTGTTATACTGTCCCTTATACTAAACCATTTAAGTTATTTAGTTAATTCAACAAGAAAGATTTTGAATGCAAGTGTGAATTATTTACTACATTCACTTTGGCTCAGCATTAGTTTAAATGTGCCTACATTGTATTTGATACTTGTGTGCAATTATTAATAAAATCATATCTAAATTTTTAAGTAAAATTAAAAATTACAAAATTCAGACCTCCTGTTTTCAGGAATTCCAAATACAATTATTTTATTTTTAACGAGTCTATTAATGTATATAGCACAGATCATTTAAACCACTTATGTAGTTACATAGCCAGATTTCAGCAGAACTAGAACTAGAGCCCAATAATTTAACCTTCCATTTCATTGTTTCTTCTTTTTCCCAATGTCTTTCAATAGTTATTGCAATGATTATTGTAGATAGGAAATGCTATGTTTTGGGTTTATAATTTTAAGGAAGAATTATCAACATAAGGGATGTAAATTGAATAATAATGAAAAATTAGTCTTGTGTTCTTGGCAAAAGCACAAAAAGCACACTATAATTAATTGCAGCTGTTTTCACATAGCAATTGTGTAGTCTTCCTTTCTTCCCAGGAGTTGCTGAATCAGGTTATGCAACAAAGTTTATGTACACGATCCGTAGAAATGAGATGTTTGGGATGCACTATTCTCGGATGCCAGGATGGATGACAGTGTGAGACATAATCCTTTCCTGTTTAATGCAACCCAAACCAATCTACATTCTAAAAGTCATTTGATTTCTCCCTTCTGTACTGCTATCAGATAGCAACTAGCTCTCTGGGGACTCCATTCATGCTGAGATTGCACTAGCTAGTGATTACACTGCTGAATCAGTCTGTAATCAATCTTGCATCCTACTGATCTTCTTTGGAGTTTTTATTTTGATCACCAACTAATGGGAAACACAGCATGTTAAAGAATAATATAGTTTCATCTAATTGTAGCTGCATTGAAAAGGCCTCTGGGTACTCTTGTGCTCACATTTCAACAAAAGTGTTCATAATACAGTCATTTCTGAAATCAAAACAAACAATTATTACAGAGTTAGGTTGCTTTACATTGAGTATACATGCATCATTTAAAAAATTTATGAGCTCTCAAAACAAATACACTTTTCTAAGATAAAAATGTACTTATCTCCTATGTTCTTATTTATTGTCAATTCATACATAGTCATAGATACTTGGATAAGTTGCCAAATGGGCTTCATAAGGATCTACCTACTCCAAAATGTAGATGTAGCAGAGGAACACATTTATAATGTAACTTTAAGAGACAATAACATTTCTTCTACTCTGTGCAGACCTTATTTCCTAACAAACAGGGTTTGTAAAGAAAGTATGATCAGAAATCTCAGTTTTAAGTCGCTGCCAAACTTTTATATATAATTCTATGTGTATGCATATGAAGGTTTGTGAAGCAATAATTCAAAGGTACAAAAAATCAAAGTGTTAAATATTGAAGAAAGGTGGAGGTAATTGAAGGTGAAATTTTGTGTTCTTACAATGTGGCCAGTAAATATTTCAAGAAGGGCACGTGATGTGCTAGATTACCAAATTATCTATGTTCATGTCCACCTTTGTTTGTGTTTCACGCAAGAGCAGAGCCTGAGAAACTGACATGAATATGTAAGGTCATGTTAGGGTTTGTTCCTAAGAATGGGAGTCAACAAGAAGGAGTAGAAGAAAACAAGAATGAAGAAAAAAAATATCCAACATCACAAGTCAATTAATGTGATATACTCTTATTAGCAAAATACAGTATAAAAAGCATATTATCATCTCAATAGATTCAGGAAAAGCATTTCATAAAATCCAACATCCATTTATGATAAAAAAAAAAAACTCTCAACAAAGTTGGTATACAGGGAATGTATCGCAACATAATAAAGCCCATATATATGACAACCTCACAGACACCATCATACCTCACCTCATCACCTCAATGATGAAAAGCTTAAAGCTTCTTCTCAGAAATCAGGAATGAGACAAAGATGACCACTGTCACCACATTTACTTAAGATAGTATGAGAAGTCCTAGCCACAGCTATTAGAAAAGAAAAAGAAATAAAAGACTTCCAGTTGGGAAGAAGATGTAAAACTGTCACTATGCATATGACAAAATATAATACATAAAAATCCCTAAAGATTCCGCACAAAAATCTCTTCAGAATAATAAACAAATTAAGTAAAGTTACATGACACTATATAAATATACTGAAATCTGTTGCATTTTTGTACACTAGTAACAAACTATTAGGAAAAAAGTATTAAGCAATCCCATTTACAATTATATCAAAAGGAATGAATTACCTAGGAATACATGTAACAAAGAAGTGAAAGATGCATACACTAGTAACTATAACAAACTGATGAAACAAATTGCAGAAGACACAAATAAATGAAAACGTATTCTATGCTCATGTATTGGGAAAATGTTAAAATGTCCATTTGACTCTAAACAAAGTACAGATTCCATGCAATCCCTATCAAAATCAAGGGCATTTTTTACAGAAATAAAATTATCTAAAATTTATAAGGGACTCCAAGAAAAGAAAAAAATATTGAACAACTAAAGTAATCTTGAAAAGAAAAAGAGCTGGAGGCATCACACTTTCTGATTTCAAAGTACATTACAAAGCTATAGCAATTGACAATATGGTATTGGCATAAAAACAAACATGTAGAACTATCAATAGAATAGAGTCCAGGCATAAACCCATACATATAGGATCAATTGACTTTTGACAGAGAAGCCAAGAATATGCCCTGGGCAAAGAACAGTCCATTCTGAGTGGTGCTGAGGAAACTGGACAGCCACATAAAAAAACAAAAAAGAAAAAAACTCAACCATTATCTTATACCATACACAAAAATTAAATTAAAAGGCATGTAAGACTTGCATGTAAGACTTGAAACCATGAAATGCCTAGAAGAAAACAGGCAGTAAGCTGCTTGACCTTGGTATAGTAAATTAACACCGAAAGCAAAGGCAACAAAAGATAAAAGAAACGTGTGGAACGACATCAAACGGAAAAGCTTATGCACAGCAAAGAAAACTGTCACCAAAATAAAAGACAAATGATGGGATGGAAGAAAATATTTCCAGATAATATATCAGTAAGGGGTTAACAACCAAATTATATAAAGAACTCATAGAACTCAATAAGAAAACACAAATAATCCAATTTAAAAATGAGCGAAGGATCTGTTTTGACCTTTTTTTCAAAGTAGACATGAAGATAGCCAACAAGCACATGAAAGGATGCTCAGCCTAATCACCAGGGAAACGTAAGTGAAAACCACCATAAAATATCATCTTATACCTATTAGAACAGCTATTATCAAAATTACAAGAAATAACAAATGTTGGCAAGTATATGGAGTAAAGGGAACGTTTTTTCACTGTTTGTGGGAATGTGAATTGTTGCAGCCAAGATGGAAAAGAGTACTGGTGTTCTTCAAAGAATCCAAAAAATAAAAGTACTTCATGAGATAGCAATTCCATTTCAGGGTATTTATCTGAAAATAGTGAAACCACTAACTCAAAAAATATAAGGACCCCTGTGTTCATTACAATACCATTTACAATAGCTAAGAAATGGAAGCAACCTAAGTGTCAGCCAATGGATGAACGGATAAAGATATGATGTATCCATACATTGGAATATTATTCAGCCATTAAAAATTAAATTTTGCCGTTTGAGACAACACAACATGGATAGACTTTGAGGGAATTATGCTACATTAAATAAGTTACACCGAGAAAGTCAAATGATCTCATACACATGTGAACTTGAAAAATGAACCCATAGACACAGTGAAGAGATTTGTGTTTGCTAGTTGCATGACGTTGGGCTTTGGCACATTGGATGGAGGTTGTCAAAAACATGAACTTCTAGTTTTAAAACAACTCATGAGAATGTACAGGATGATGACTATAGTTAATAGTACTGAATTGTATTGAACAGCAGCTCCTCGAATAGCATTATTTCTTTCAACATTGCTTCATTATAGCGACAGGAGGGAAGTCAATTCCTGGCCAGGACCACTGTGAGTGTGGAGTCTGCTTGTTCTCTCATGCCTGCATGTGTTTTCATCACATTCCAAAGACACAGCCGTAAGGTGAATTGCTACATCTAAAGTGTTTCAGTCTAAGGAAGTGTGGATATGTGTGACTGAACCCTTCAATAGAAAGGCATACTGTCTGGGTTTTGTCCTGAGCTTCTGGGATATGAGCTCTGGCCCTCTCTTTCTCTGAACTAGAACCAGCAGTTTGAAAAGTAGTTTTCTTACTTGTTATTATTAATCTTTTTTAAATGTATGTACAGCTCAAATTTGTTTCAATATTTAATATCAGAAGTGGTTTTGGTCTTTATTTGGAAGTTTTGTGATATTTTTGTGACCAAAATATATTGCTAGGAACTTGACTCTTATTTAGATCAATTAGCCTGTAGTAAAACTGGTTTGGTTATATGACCTTTCACTTAAAGATATAATTTCCAAGAACCTGTTGATGATGTCAAGTGAGAACTTAGTGTATATTTGAATGTTGCTAAGAGAGTAAATCTTAAAAGTTCTTATTATAAATATAAAAAATTATAACTGTGTGTGGTGATGGATATTAACTAGACCTTGTGGTGATCATTTTGGAATATATACACATATCATATTATTATATTGTACCTATGAAACTAATATGAAAAAGAAAATAAAACTTAATTATTAAATTGATTACCATTGGGGACAACTCTGTCTTGTGCAACATGCTTTGATGAAACATGCAAACCTGTGCCTCAGAATTCTTCTTTGAAGGATGGGCAACTATGCATTTATTCATGATTTCATGTCTGTCAGACAAAGTTTTGCCCAGGGTGCAAATCCCCAGCACTCACTAGCACAGACTGAAAAATTCTGAACATTGAGGAAATCCCTGGGTACAAAAGTTGAGAGATGAGAAAGGGTGGGTGCTTGAAACAGGACACTGTTTCCTGCATAGGTCCTGTCAAACACAACTGCAAAAGTTGAATCCAGTGAATGTGGCACAGAACACCTATAATTTTGTGACAAAATCTAACAGCATTTAAATCTGTGAATTTGGTCTCATATAGTATACTCTCTGATTATAAGATCCCTTCCCTATTACAATGAGATTTTAATAGAGATCAACTTGAAGAGTACTACTGTCATAATAAAAGTCTTTCCATCTATGTACATAGATCCTTCTATTTATGTAGGTCTTCTAAAATTAATTTAATGTTTTATATTTTTAGAGTACAAGTTTTTACTTCTTTTGTAGAATATGTTTCTAAGCATTTTCTTAATTTTTAATGTTATTGTACATGAAATCAATTTATTAATTTAATTTTACATTCTGCATGGCTAGTATATAGAAAAACAACTATACGGTAGGGCAAAAGTAAGCTTACATTTGTCTGTATAAAATTATACAATAATTAATAAATAATATGAGAATAAATTATCTGTGTCATATACTCATTCATAGCTGTAAACCCTCTTTTGCCACACTTGTATTATGTGCTGATCTTTTATTTTGTAACCTGCCTGAATTTGTTCATTAGTTCTAATATTTTTTGTATTCTTACTTGTTTAATATTCTTTTTTGTATTTTTTCTTGAATTCTTACATTGTTTCTATGTAGAAGATCAGATAACCTAATGGCAGAGAAACTTTTACATTTTCCCAGTCTGGATAATTTATATTTATTTTTCCTACCTAATTGCCTTCTATTCCCATCTCTATGAATTGGACTGCTCTAGGTCCCTTATATAGGTGGAATCACAGTATGCATTCTTCTGTATCTGGCTCATTTCACTTAGCATAATGTATTCAGGGTCCACCCATATAGCAGCATATATCAGAATTTCATTTCTTTTTAAGACTGAATAATATTTTATTGTCTGTATGTACCATCATTTGCTTATTATTTATTTGTGGATGGATTTGGGTTGTTTCCACCTTTTGGCTATTTTGAATAATGCTTCTATAAGCACAGGTATGCAGATATCTTGTCAAGTCCCTGCTTTCAAATTTTGGGGATGTATACTTAGGCCTGGAGTTGCTAGGACATTGGCAATTTTATGCTTGACTTTTTGCAGAACTGGAATACTGTTTCCACATAGGCAGTACCATTTTACATTCCACCACCAACTCACAAGGGTTCTGACTTCTCCACATCCTTACTAACACTTGTTATTTCCTGGTTTTTATAGGAGCCATCCTAATGGATATGAAGAGGTGTCTCATTGTAATTTTTATTTATATTTCAATAATAATTGGTGTATGGGAAGTTTTAAAACTCTTAATTCCATTTATTTGATTTATATATAACTATTCAGGATATTTATTTCATCTTAAATACATTTGACAGATTGTGCATTTGGAGTTTATTCAAAAAAAGAAAGAAAAGATCATGGACACAGTCAACAGTAGGGTGGTTACCAGAGGAAAAAGGGAGTGGGTGGTGGGATAAGAAGGTACAGGGCGGGAAATGGTGATGAAGGAGACTCGACTTGGTGTGACAAACCCACAATACAATATGCAGATAATATATTATAGAACTATACTCTTGAAACCGATATCATTTTATTAAATAAACTCACCCCAGTGAACTTCATAAATTGAAAAATCCCTCCCAAAGAAAACAGCAGAAAACAAATGACCCATATCTGGAGTGAAAAAGGGACAACACTACAGATCCTACAGAAAATAAGACAACACTTTGAACAACTTTATGTGACAAATTCACCTACTTGGATTCAATGAGAAAAATTCATTCAAATACACAATCTAAATTTTTATTTTAAATATTTTGATCAGTCACTTGTTTGCCCCAACTGGAATTGCTGTGCAGTTCAACCATGTATTAAGTAATTGCTACTGTTTTTTATAACAAATGCCTTGGGATAGAGCTAACTTGGTGAAAGAACACCAAAATCAAACCAAATTAAAAGAAGCTTTATTAATGGTGTTTTTGTCAAGAATTTGCCAGCAAGGTAAAACAATGATGATTTTCTTGAAGTTTTTGGGAAGCTGTGATACTGTTCTACCCTTCAGTGCTATACTGCTGGTTTTCTAAGCAATTGTGGTTCCAAGACAGCTGTTTTGTATGGCTACCACAGAACTGAGGATGGAGGAGTGGGTGCAGGGAAATGTAAAGCTCTACATAGTCTTAGATCTGCCTAAGGCTTAGCCATCTTCCTTTAATGCATGCTCAAAGATTCTCTCTCAATCCTTCCACTAATTTTCAGAATTGTGAAAAAATGGATTTGATAATTTTTGTTATTGTCCTAATTGTTTTTTTAAATGAACATATTTTCTAAGGTCTTTATTCTGACATTTCAGATGTTTTTCTCCCCCTGCCACTTATATTTATGTGACAAACTTTCCACATAGAATTCTTTTTAATATTATTTTTTATTACTGTTGTTCAGTTAATTGTCCATGCCATTGAGTCTTCTATTCATGTTCACATAGAATTTGAAAATGCAATTCATAGGAGATTAGAATTGTAGCATTTGTCATGCATTTTCAGGATTATGATGATAAAACATATACTTCACGGTTTTTATTATGCCCCAGAGTCTCGGTGCTATGTTGTGTGTTTCATATTTATTATTATTAACCTCTGAATAAATACACAGGGTAGGTACTTTCTCTATTTTATATATGAGAGAACGTAGATTTGAAGAGATATGAGTTATTTCCTCAAAGTTATCCATCTAGCAAGAGCAAAAGCAGGAAGACAAACTCATGACTAATTATCTGTTTTCTAGAACAAATTACTCTATAAAACACAATGCTTAAGAAAGCTGAGGAGGAGGAAAAGGAAGAGCAGGAGGAGATAATCTGTTACCCTTTTTTCTTCTATAAAAGTTTTATGAAAACAATCATTTAATCTCAGTAAAGCATAGAGCAAAGTCTACAGAGTTCATTCTTTGTATAAATTCATATCTGTAAAGATCTTATATTACTTGCTAACTAAAGATAAGATATTGTAATCTTATAAAATGTTCACTAGTGACAAGGTGGTGACAGCTTAATTTGGAGCATTATGAAAAATTGCATTACGTGTGATTCCTGCAATTGTGGGTATCAACCTTATTGTTCAGTGGAGATTTTTCAGAATAATGGTATATTTGCTTTTAACAATAATGTTTAATTTCTTATGATTTTCCTCATTTATATAGTCTATCTGTCTAAGTAGTAATGAATTGTGAAATACAGTTTGGTGATAGGAAATAGCCAACCTTCCCTACTGGTGTTGATCAACACCTCGGGCTCAGTTCCAGGTGATTTTCTTCATAGCTTTAGCTGTTAAAATGCTCTGATACTTTAAAGTATTTGTTTTACTATCTTTTATTTAATTTCTGCATCAGGGTACCCTCTTATAATTGGTTAATTAATCAATTAATCTGTTATTAAGTACCTAGTTTATACCAGAGGAATTCTGGGAAAATACAAAATTATTTACCTTATGACAGGCCTTAATTCCTTAAAGATGGCAAACATAAATAACTTTAAAACAAGATTTTTCAAGCTAAAAATCTCATTATGTTAATGGATATGTAGCAGTGTACCCTGCCATTTTATAGTCCTGGTTATTCTTTGTTTCTTTATTTCTGCTTATCAAAGCCTCTCAAATTGTGATACCTATAACATCTTAATTTGTAGATATTGCCCCTAAGTCAGGGAATTTAATTTCTTTTCAAATACCTGTTTATTTTTCTGTGGGTTTTTTTTCGCTTATGTTTGAGAGGAGAATATTTTTTTAGAGAATCAGCTTTGGAAATGAGACTCTGGAGCCAGTATACCTAGGTTCAACCCAATGTCACTTACTATTACAGTGACCTTGGAGGAATATTTTACTGCTTGAGCAATTATTTGGAGATGGGACTGAGAAAGATGAATGACTGGCATAGAAACAAGTTTTAATATTATGGCAAGAGTCCAAGGAGATAAGATGTATGCCTTAATGAATGTAATGCTTTATTAAGCCACATTTTCTGCTGCATGCTGATGACATAAAATTAGGAATATCATGATGCTTGCATATATGTAATTCACAGTCTATGGCAGAGGAAAGATATGTAAAAACTATCTCAAGCCAAGTTGTTAATTGCCACATTATGAGTGCAAGTAAAGTCCTAAAGAACACAGATTGATTCTGTTATTCCATATGTGTCCTGACCAACACAGTCCAATGGGGATATTATATCCCATTATCTAGGCAATTAACTTCTATTATGCACCTTAAGATCGTATTACCTTTGTTAACTATACCTTACTGATGGATCAAATTAAGCAAGAGAAAAGGAGTGGTTGATTTTTTTTCCCTTCACATTTTTATTATTTAAGCTTATAATGACACTGGATGAATTTTTATCTTTGCTTAATGCTATGGATGTATATAGTTACTCAGTGTGTATCATTACTCTAAAATTAAATTTTACAAGATAGTACATGTTTTAGGAAAGATAGAAAATGTGTTCTGATTTTTTTGTAGTTCCATTTTATTTATTTATTTGGTTTTTAAATTTTAATTGTTGTTCAGACCCCCTTCCCAGTTTTTGTCCCTGTTTCCTTTATGCTTGTTCCTGTAAACCCTTGCCCTTTCCCCCTGAAATTCCCTCCCCTCTCCCCTCTCTGGTCACTGTCAGCCTGTTCTCTATTTCAGTGTCTTTGGTTATATTTTGCTTGTTTGTTTAAATAAGATGTTGACATCATCCTGTAATACAAATACTGCATCTCTTCTAACTTAATGACTTTAACAGATAGCCTTACATTTGATTCTTTGATTTTAGGGTTAATTCAATGCTTAGATCAAAGTTAAGAAAACATGCATGTTAATTTTGTACTCCTGAAAAAGCCTCAGATACAAATATATCTTTGGACTATAAACATCCTGGCAAATGTGTGGACCTTTTCAATATAAAATAAAAGAAAAATCAAGATGTGAAAGTCAAATATAAATTTGAATCTCAGTTCTTACACTTACTATACTATGTGTGAAAAAGTTACATTTTAGGGCATGGATCTTGTCATGCATAAAATGGGGTAAATGTTTATTTCATGAAGTTATTTTGAATATTGAATTGTGACAAATTAAAGAGTTTAGAATAGTATCTGTCTTTTGATAAATTATTAATAACAGTGTATTATTAGTATTACTATCCATATTGCCATATGTTATATAGGGTATTGTTTATGTATTGGGAATTGGTTTTAATAGAATTTTTTTTTAATTTAAATGGTGTTTACTGCTACTATTATTAGCTTTAAAATTATTTAGTTTCTGGTATTATAAAACTTAAATTAAAAATACAACATAAATAAAATAGGACATTAATAATGTACCATAGAACATATAAAATATTCTATATTTGTTTTTTTCCTACTGAAAATCGCTGAAAGCTTTCTCATTTTCAGGAACAAGTGTTGATTGGCAAACTCATCCACAGAAAGAACAAATAAACATACTATAATTTTAATGTAAATTTTTTGAAATTCTAAATATAAAGAGTAAAAATATGAAGTGATTTTATGGGGACAACATATCTAGAAAATCTAGATAATTTTTTTTTACCCTTTTGGGGTTTTAGTTTCTTTCTTTCTTTTTTTTTTTTTTAAAGAATTGCATAAGGAAGATAGTAAACTTTATTGTAAATATTTTTTAAGATTTTATTATTTATTTTTTAGAGAGGGAAGGGAGGGAGAAAGAGAGAGAGAGAGAAACATCAATGTGTGGTTGTTGGGGGCTGTGGCCTGCAACCCAGGCATGTGCCCTGGCTGGGAATCGAACCTGCGATGCTTTGGTTTGCAGCCCACGCTCAATCCACTGAGCTATGCCAGCCAGGGCTGGATTTTAGTTTCTTCATGTGTTAATTGGATACTTTATTATGCAAAGTCTCTATAAATGCTAGTTGTATCTGAAGCCCTACTATAGAAAAACTTGAAAAATACAAATTAGTTCTTAATGTACTCTTAGGTATTTTTTTTCATTTTAAATTAACTGTGGTATATTAAAGATCCATAAATTACCTCATTTGTAAGATATATATTGTTTTATTTACTGTCTAAATATCACCTAGAAACTGCATTTTTCAGTCTCATCATCCTGAAACTATTCACATGTCCACCATCCATATGGTTATAGTGACAGCAACCACTTTGAGACAAAGTGGTCAAGGGATTGTCATTCCCAGTTGATGGATGAAGGTCGGGGTTTCTGGCGCAAAGTGATCATATTAGAATGTATCCACGTTAACCGTAAGTGTAGATCTGGTCTCTCTGAGCATAGTCATTTCAATGAAAATATTTTCAACAAGAATTCCACTTCTCCTACCACTTACTTTGGTGTACTTCCTCCTTGTAAGCTGTGAGATAATTCAACAATCTTAATAATTCTCTCTATTCACTGCCTAGCCCCACTTTTTCTTGTTTCTTTTGTTTACACAAACTGAAGAAAACTTCTGTTATTTAAAAACAAACACTGACATGGACCTATTTGGCAACTTGCAAATTATCTTCTTCAGTCCTAAGTTTGTATCATACCCAAGACCAAGTAGAGTACTGGAGTGCAATCCCTTTAAGTCTATATTTGTAGCAGAAGCTGCAAAATTCAAGCTGTCATCGACAGGTAGGCGTGGTGCCCAAGACTGATGGGTATTGGAAATTGATGAGGTATTGATCACCTTAACTTTAATCTGATAATAAGTCCAAACCCAGCTAACATTTTTAGGTCTGTGTTTGACACCGCAGTAAGATGCAGCAGTCCATTCATTTGTTATATAGACGTATTCATCTGTCTATGCGTTGTTTTCTGCCAAAACTAGTTTGCCTTAAACCATGGCTTTTTTGTCCCAGGTATGTCTACTCTCAAGTTCTGACACCACGACACAATTCTCTGTCTTCTCATGGATTAAGCAGGAATAGTTGCCATTGGGATGGTGCATGCACAGATGCAGATATGTCAGAATAAACATGTTCTTGCTTCAGTATCTTTGCAAAATATCTTTTTTTATATAACTCAAAAGTAAGTCAGAATGATTGTGGCACCTCTAAAACTTCCCACAGTAAATTCACAGGACAAGATACTTTGGATTATACACAGTTGCTAATCTACAAGTAAGAAGTCAAGTCTCTCGCACAATACGTACGATAATTGTGTAGTGGCTATTACATTAATGTAACCTTTATTCACTGAGCTTAGGAAATGTGAGATGAATGAAACAAAATGGTTAACATATACTATTTTATCCAATCATAATAAAAGTTCTGTGATGAAAATATTTTTTTCTGTTTTATGGGTATGGAGAGTGAGGCATAGATATACTAAATCAAGTTCCTCTGTTTCTCACATCTAATCTCATATGGGTTTAACTCTACATTTTACAAAACCTACACTGCATAATTAGAATTTCCTTCAGGAAAAAGTAAAACAAACTCCAAATAAAGCATCTCCAAAACTAGGCATTTTATAGAACAAAAACAAGCCTAGAGTCGGATCGCCTTGGGCTAGGGCAAGGCTCACCACTGCCATCAGGGTCTGAAGTGCTTTCTGTCCTTCTGCTCATTTGTAATTTTGAGAAGCAGTTTTCTTAGAGCAGGAGAGCATATGCCTGGGGTCAGACCTCTCTAGTTCATTTCCCAACTACCAATTTCCCATCACAAATTTGTCAGATGACCTTGGACCCGTTAATCTTGTTTTGCTTTATTTTCTTCCTCTCAGTGGTAGGTATAATAACCGTACCTACCTTACAAGATTTTTGTGAGAATTAGAATACAGTGTAATTGTTGTGGACGCTCTAGATAAATAGAATGCATCCCCTTTACCCCAACTTTGTTTCTGATGCCAAGCTTAAAGATAGAAATACATCAAGAAAATAAAAAAATGTGTATTTCTGACATAATGATGATTTCTGGGAGAACAGAGAAAGCTCCAAAGCAGGCCTAGTCTTATGTTGGGTTGGAATTAATCCCTTGGCTATACACAGAGAGTCTAATAGCATTTTTTTTTCTGAAACTCTAAGGATCAGGATGCTTTATTTATTTTATTTTATTTTTATGACAGAGGTATAATCAGAATCAGCAAATGCATTTTATAGGTCCTAGTGAACTACCTACGTTCAGTAACCATCTGATGGGCCCATCTGATGACATACAGGGTATTAAGCTTTCTCCTGAGCATCTTATAAATTAGGGTCAATATCTGGCTGGGACTCAGGACTCATTAATGATCTAAGGGTGAGAGTTGTTCCCCTTAGCTTTGCATCCATCATGGCTTTTGCTAAAATAAGTCACACCACTTAATCTGAGATACACAGATACACTGGGACAGAGACATGACTTAAAGCCACTTTAAAAGGGGCCCAAACCCATGCCCCTGTCCCTAAGCATCAGTTACTGAAACTGACTTAGCTCGGTTAAACGTATGGCAGAGGCTCAGCAGAATTTCAACAAATGCAGCACAAAGCAGGAAAAAGAAGATTCCCACCAGGCAGCAGCTCATAGTTCAAGTTGGCCAGTAAGCAACAGCACAGCTAAAAGAGCAGGCTAGCTTAGCAGGCAGCAGAGAAAATAAGAAAGCTAAAACAGAAGAAAAAAAGACACCTGGTGCTGTTGATCATCACCTAGATACCCCTCATTTTTTTAAAACTTTTTTTTTATTGTTGTTCAAGTACAGTTGTCTCCATTCTCCCCTGCCACACCACCCCACCCCAGCCATCCCTGCCTCCCACCCTCGATCCTACTCCCCTTTGGCTTTGTCCATGTGTCCTTTATACATGTTCCTTGACAACCCTCACCCCCTTTCCCCCCAATTACCCCCTCCCACCTCCCCTCTGGTTATTGTCATTTTGTTCTTTATTTCAATGTCTCTTGTTAGTTTTTGCTTGCATGTTTGTTTTATTGATTAGGTTCCACTTATAGGTGAGATCATATGGCATTTGTCTTTTACCACCTGGCTTATTTCACTTAGCAGAGAAACATTTCAAAAAACTAGATATCCTTCTTATAGTATTAAATAGTTGAGGTTACCCCACAGAAGTGACTTGGATGGACTTCCCATCACAAAGCTGGATTGGATATTGAGGCTAATGAAAACACACACAAGAGTAGAGGGCGTAAAAAAGAAAGCTGTATAAGGCTTTCTGAGGACAGCAAAGCAGGCTCCCAAACAGGCCTGAAAACAGGTTGAGAGAATGAGACAAGACTGACTTGGCTTTTCTTGTGGGTGGAGACGGGCCGGGCAGAGTTCCTGTGCACATGTGGTCTGTGGCTCCCATGATCTGAATTGTCCTTTGGTGCCTAATGGGGGAGCAATGGGATGTTTTATCAACTTTGCCAGAATGTGGACCAAAGAGAAAAAGAAAGTAAAGGGACGTGAAGGCTATCAGTAGTCACATGTTTAAATTAGAGTCCAGCTATTAGAGTAATATATTATTTTTCAACAAACGTAGTATTTTTTGTCATCCTTGGCATGTTAAATTTCATGTCATGTTCATCACTGCATGAGCACAACATGACCGACGCACCAGAAGTTCTCACAAAACACTCCTGGCAGGAGCAGAAAAGAAGGCCCAAGTTGGCACACATTGCATCTATACCTTTTTATCAAGATAATTAAAAAAAAATACAAACCATTCTAAGAATGCTTACTGCAGCTTTTCAGGTTTTCCCTTACATATTCCCCAGAGAAACCTGAAACACCTATTTGAAATAATGTAACTTCCTCTATGTTCATTGCAGCATTATTTGCAATCACCGAGATTTGGAAGCAGCCCCAGTGCCCATGAGTAGACAAGAAGATAGAACAGCTCTGGGACATTTACACAATGGAATACTACTCTGCTGTAAAAAAAGAAGAAAATCTTACTCTTCACGACACAGCATTCATGGACCTAGAGAACATCAGGATAAGGGAATTAAGCCAGTCAGAGAAAGACAAATACCATATGATTTCACCTATATGTGGAATCTAACAAACAAACTGAACAAACAAGCAGAATAGAGATAGACTCACAGATAGAGAGCTCTGAGGGTAGAGGGTGGCTAGGAGGTTGAGGGATGGAGCAAAAAGGAAAAAGGACCCATGGACATGGACCACAGTGTGGTGATTGTGGGGGTGAGGAAGGTGGGGTGAAGTGGAAGAGGGTATAAGGGGGATACATGGTAATGGAAAAATACAATGAAAAAAGAAAACCTCAATGACCTGACTATCCCTCCTGGAAGGCAGATTGAGAAAGCTGGTATTTCTAACTTTGAACACAATGAGGGGCATCTTAGAAAGAAGGTGGTAGTGACCAGTGGTAGGTAGGTAGCTGAATATACCAGTGGTTTTTAATACACCTTGCTCGAAGAGATTTGCATAATAATTAACGCCAGTGTAGGTGGTGTGAATTATTTTACTGCACTACACATCCTGTTCCCTGCTGTTAAAGGTTGACAACATCCATCACACACAAATAGCTAAGATTTCCAGTGATTGCTGCTTTGACAATAATGTGTCTGGTATTATACGTGTGGACGAGGGAGAGTGTCAGCAGAAGCAGCACTTACTACCTTGGAAGCTCACTAAAAGTTCTTCCTGTATGAATGGCTTGTAGATGAACATGCACTTTTTAAGAGATCATTGTATGGTCACTTATCTAACTTTTCTTTAAAAAAAGTAGACATGAAAAGCCTTGGCCCTTGAGTACTAAGCATTAACTCATTTTGAATTCTACACCAGACAGAAATTATCTTTTTTAACCCATTCATAAAAGTCAAATAATCAGTAATAGGATTTTTTTAAAAGTATATTTCTATTCAGCTATACAAGCCAATAAGGAGAAAGAAGCAGCAGAATAAAAGCAGTTCCCATTTTGATATCACAATTTTATATCTCAGTGCCTTTCTTTTCATACTTAAGGAACAGAATGCCCCTGAAAAGTAAAAGGAAGAATTCAAGCTATTAAAGCCATGCTTTTTTCCTCTGTGCTTCTGCACGGATTATCGCCCTGAACTTGCACAGCTGTAAAGTTATACTGACGTCCTCTTTAGACCATGCCTCACATGACTTTATTCACAAAGGGAGAGAAAGGCTTGCTAAGTCAGGAGTAAATGAGATGTCTCATTTGCATTGAACTATACAAAGGATCAAAGAAAAGGGCTACTTCTTTGCCAAGTGTATTTCTTTCTTCATAATATACTGATGATATAATGGAATTGGACATGACACAATCATTTGCATTTGGCCTGGCTTTCTGCTGTGTTGTCATAGGCTTCTTGTTTCATAAACAAATGACAATGGATTTTATCCACTCAGAAAATATTAAACCTTCATGTGCCTTTTGAGTATAATATACACAAGATCTTATTTCCCACTTTGGATTATTTTATTCTGTTAGATTATCCACATGATTGAAAACAACCATGTAAATAAAATACTTCAAGTTTACTATACGATAAAAATGTTTTATCCCCCATTCTCCTAACAGCAAGTACAAAGGTAGCAAAGTACAACCAGGTATTCTTTGCTACTTACCTAAAACATTATTCACCAAAGGCTAGTGGTTAATGGAACAATTATTTAAAATTACTCTTGCTCTCCGACTATATAAAAATAATCTGATACGTTGTAAAATGTTTCAGGTGAACCAGGCTCATTTGGAAAACATTATAATAATAGATATGTTTGTCCTCATTTCCCATTACAATCTTACTCAAAAATAAATAAAAAACAGAACTTTGACCTACATTTCCTTGCTCAAGGTGAATACTATTATTTCACATAATGATTGAATGTATGACATGAACACTTCTCAAATTGGGCAAGGCTTCTTAACATTGGCCCTGAGGTGGATGGTTGTGTCCAGAATCAGCAGAGAGTATTGCGATAAGCATGACACTATGGGGAGGGTCCAACATTATGTTTAGAAAATGAAGCCTTGTCCTTCCTTACCTGGTCCTCTTGCACTACTGGAGTCACTCCTGCTTGCTGGGATTGTACAAGGCTAATTCCCATCCTGCCATGTCTAGGTCAGCCTCTTCCACTCACGTCTAAACCCTATACACAAACATTTCACCAGTTAATTACTTTCCATGAGTAATGTTCAAGGACCTATACCCTGTGTAGCCTATCATACCATTAGGTTACTCTGATAAAGAAAGTGTTAATTTATTATTAGAATTATAAACATAAACTTGAGAAATGTCATAAGGAAGAAAAATCTACTGAGAAAATAATTTAGATTGTAAGTTTTTAGTTACAGTCAATCCATAAACAGCATTAAATTCATGGGTATATATCTGAAAGAAGTGAAATTACTGTCTCAAAGAGATGTCTACACTCCTATATTCACTGAGGCAGTATTCATGAAAGCCAAGATATGCAAATGACCTAAGTGTCTATGAGTCAATGAATGGATAAAGGAAATGCAGAAATGTGGTATATATACACAATGGTATATTATTCAGCCTTACAAATAAGAAAAGTGCCATTTAAATAACATAAATGAATCTTGAGGATAATATACCCAGGAAATACGTTAAATAGAGAAAAGCACACACTGTGTGAGTTTGCTTATATGTGGGATCTATAAATAGAAACAGAGAATAGAAATTACCATTGGTCAAGGGTGCCAATCTCCAGTTACAAGATGAATAAAGTACGGGGTTCTAATACCATTGTGATGACTGTATTACATGCTGTATTGCATGTTTTGTAATACATACTGTATTACATACTTGACACTTACTAAGAGAGCTGATGTTTAATGTTCTCATCACACACTCCAACCAAATTATAATTCTGAGAGGTAACGAGGGCATTAACTATCCTTAATATAGTGATCATTCTATAGTAAGTAACTTCATTCAGTCATCACATTGTACACCTTAAATGTACACAATGCTATATGTCAATTATATCAGAATAAAGTTAGAAAAACATAGATGCCACATTTGGTAGTAACGATTTAAAGATGGGAATAGAAATATTATGATCATAAAACTACTATAGAGACCTCTAACATATTTGACTCTATGGTCTTACATTGCAAGCCAATTAAACATGTTACAATTTCCTTGCACTATCTTTTCTCAGCTTTGAACATTTCCTTTCACTCTTACTGCCCTTACGTGTAACAGTTGCCAACTACATACCAACTCAAGGCAAAGGAGGGTTGCCTTTCTTTCTGTTGTGTAGTATTCCATTAGCAAATGTACCACTTTTTTTTAAAGATTATATTTATTTATTTTTAGAGAGAGGGGAAGGGAAGGAGAAAGAGAGGGAGAGGAACATTAATGTGTGGTTGCCTCTCATGGACCCACTACTGGGGACCAGCCTGCAACCCTGGTCTGTGCCCTAACTGGGAATTGACCTGGTGACACTTTGGTTCACAGACCAGGACTCAGTCCATTGAGCCACACCAGCCAGGGCAGATGTATCAAAGTTTTTTGATTCATTCATTTACCGATGGGCCCTTAGGCTGTTCACTGCACTTGGCTATTGTTAATTGCACTGCTGTGAACATTGGGGTGCACAGGTTCTTTTGAGTTGGTGTTTCAGGGTTCTTGGGGTAAAGTCACAACAGTATAATCACTGGGTAATCAGGCAGTTCTTTTTTTCATTTTTTGAGGTATCTCCATAGTTTCCTACAGTGGCTGCACCTGTCTGCATTCCCACCAACAGTGCACTAGGGTTCCCTTTTCCAATGCCTGGCGAGGATGTGGGAAAATTACTAAATTTCTTAATTCAGCCTGAATGTTATCACTATGCTTGGCAGACACAATTGGAAATCCTCTGCTGGACAGAGTACAAGGTCAAACCACCTCAGATACAACTGAGTTGTTTGAGTTCACCCTGTATATAGATGTCTTTGGTTTGAGAATAAACTATTTATGAAATCTGTCTAGGTTGGAAAGTTTAACTTGGTGAACAAGACAGAAATGGGTAAAAACTTCTATCATGTAAGAGAGATGATTTTAGTCTTGCTTCTCAGAGGCAATGTAACAGGCAGAAACTGTAGGTAAGATAATCTCTGGGTTAAAACCTTTGATTAATGCTATTTTTGGAAAGTTTGAATTGTTTTGGGTGGGTAATCAGATGTCATCTAAGAACCTCTTAATTCTAGTATTTTGATTTTGAATGTGGCATCTGGGATAGAATACAAATCTTTTTTGAAAGTTTTAATTTCCATAACAAATAGTTTTGATACAGAATATATTGTAAGTGATCTTTTCCCCCCAAAATCCATGTTTTCTAAATTCAAGGGTGCTAATATTGACAAGGTTTAGCATCAATGAGTGGGGTGAGTGAGCATGACCTCAAAGATCAACATGGGCCAAGCCACCTTTTCGTGTTGTGCATACACAAAGATTTTACAGCAAGAATTAAAATAAAGCCAGGAGTTTTAGTTGGATCCATAACTGTCAGTATGATCCAAATTACCATTGTGGGATTTTGGGTTTTTTGTTTGTTTTTTATTTGTTTGTTTTGTCATAAACAAGACCTTTAAGTTGAAACCTGCTATTAAATCATTTTGAGGTTAAGAAAAATACCCTTTGCAACAGCATGGATGAAACTGGAAAGCATTATGCTGAGTAGAATAAGCCAGGCGGTGAAAGACAAATACCAGATGATCTCACCTTTAACAGGAACCTAAACAACAAAACAAACAAACAAGCAAAATATAACCAAAGACACGGAAATAGAGAATAGGCTGACAGTGACCAGAGGGGAGAGGGGAGGGAATTTCAGGGGAAAAGGGGAAGGGTTTACAGGAACGACTATAAAGGACACATGGATAAAAACTAGGGGGGGAGGTGGAAATGGGAGGAAGGTGTGGAGGGCTGGGGGGCTTGGCTGGGATGGGAGTAAAAGACAGAAAATTGTACTTGAACAACAATTAAAATTTTAAAAAACAAATTAAAAAATCTTTTTTCCATCTGAATGACTCTTTCACATTTTAACTCAGGTCTTGGCTATAGATATCAAAGTGAAGAAGAAACCAAAAATTCACAACATTTACACAGAATATGGCCCATCCTAGTTCTATGTTTCCCTGAAAGGTGATGATGGTTAAGTTTTAGACAAATGGAAAGTGTGGCAGCACTAGAGAAATGTGAAGTGAGACGAAGTCATTGATGATTCGGTAACAAAGAAAGGGAATGGGTACTGGTTATTTCTTACAACTATCACCCCGACTTTGTCAACTGAACGTATAATTTGCTATACTCTACATTCATTTCAGGGTTTTTCTTAGGAAATTAAACAAGACTCCCTACCCTAGCAAACCAGGGCTATAAGATCTTTAGGGATCTTAACAAAATCCAATAGCTCTGCCTTCATTTCATAGGTAAGTTTACTGTGTCTCTTTACAGCCATTACTTTGAGCATTACTTATAACTTTATATTTGAAAACTGTATTAACTTTATTCTTGCAAATATTCTACCTCTCAAACAATTAAAATGCAAAGGATGGTAAGAAAAACAATCAGATCCTTTTACAGACTTATTTGTGGATGAGATAGAAAAGCAGAAAGTCTTTGGGAAAGAAACCAGAATCTGATTTACCCCAATAATACTACCTTTTTAAGTTAAGGGCATAATAAAAATGTTGGCAAAAATGTTCACCTTAGAAGATTGTGCAGCTATTAACTATCGTATTTTTGAAGATTATTCAAAAACATCTTGTGATGTAAGGTTTTCTGAAAATGAAAGCTACTAATCTAGTATTTAATATTGTTAACTCTATTTGTTTTAAAAATACAAAGGAGTTCCCATGAGACTACCAGCTGATTTCTCAAAAGAAACTTTATAGGCAAGAAGTATTCAGAGTCATGAAAAGCAAGGATCTACAACCTAGATTACTGTATCCAGCAAAGCTACCATTTATAATTGAAGGTCAGATAAAGTGCTTTCCAGATAAGGTGAAGCTAAAGGAGTTCATCATCACTAAGCCCTTATTATGTGGAATGTTGAAGTGGCATATTTAAGAAAAGAAGATCAAAACTATGAACAGTAAAATGATAACAAACTCACAACTATCAGAAACAGAATCTAAAAAAAATAAAACAATAACAAACTGGGCAAGCAACTAGAACAGGATCAGAGTCATAGATATGGAGATCACATAGAAGGTTGTCAACAGGGAGGGGTCAGGGGAGAGTAGAGGAAAAGGTACAGGGAATAAGAAGCATAAATGGTAGGTACAAAATAGATGGCGGGGGGAGTTAAGAATGGTATAGGAAATGGAGAAGTTCAAGAACTGATATGTAAGATCCCTGGGTGTGAACTAAGTGAAGGAGATTGCTGGAAGGAATTGGGGTGCCAGACAGAGGAGGGCCAAGGGGGAAAAATGAGACAACTGTAAAAGCATAATCAATAAAATATAAACTTAATAAAGTTAATAAAAATAAAAATATTAGTAAGACAGCATAAAAATACCTAAATATAACTAATAAATGAAATGTTCTCTTTGGGATATTTTGTAGATGATATTCATGTATGTTTTCCTTTAACTCCTCTATACATTCCTATTTGCTGCATTAAGATCATAATTAAGGCATCTACAAAATAGTATTTTTTTTTAATTAGAAGGTTTGGAAAGATAAAGAAACCAGTAGAAAGTTATTACTAACATAGCCCCATGGAATATGGACATCTATCCCAGAAATAACTAAAGATACCTTTTTAAAAAAAAATCTCTTTTAAGATTTTATTTATTTTTATTTTTAGAGAGGGAAGGGAGGGAGAAAGAGAGAGAGAGAAATATCAATGTGTGGTTGCTGGGGGCTGTGGCCTGCAACCCAGGCATGTGCCCTGACTGGGAATCGAACCTGCGATGCTTTGGTTCACAGCCTGCGCTCAATCCACTGAGCTATGCCAGCCAGGGCTAAAGATACCTTTAACACACCATTTTAATCCACTTGTCATTATCCAAACCTCTAACATGAAAGGATTACACAAGACCTCTAAAACAGAACCACAGGGGCTTCACAGTTTAGAGCTGTATCTGTACAACTTGATTTTGTTAAGCTTCCAGTTCAGTAACCCTTGTAGTTTCTTATTTTTTTCCCTTATTTTTTCACCATACATTTTCTATCTTCAATTTATTAAATGATGTTGCTGATTTAAATTAAATTTCCATTATATCCCTCTGTTAAAGCCCAATAGTGAGCGGGTCAAACACTAAAATTCCACAGCTCTATCAGGCCTGCTGAATACTGTAAGGAAAAAAAATCTATTTATAGTAACAACACTATATTTCCAGGGCTATTGGCCCCACTTCTAGCTTGCAAATCTGTAGATCAATAAAACAATGATTCTTTGAATGATACTTCTGTTTTTCATGGAAATAATTGCAAATAATATCCACCTTTTTTCCATAGTTGGACTAGGATCCTATCTACCATGCCACACTTAATCAATTACATTTTACTTCCTTGATAATATAAAAGCTGTAATGACAGCAACAACAGCCCTGGCTGGTGTGGCTCAGTGGATTGAGTGCCAGCCTGTGAACTGAGTGGTCGCCGGTTTGATTCTCAGTCAGGACAAATGCCTGCGTTACATGCCAGGGCCCCAGTGTGGGGCACACAAGAGGCAATCACACATTGATGTTTCTCTCCCTCTTTTTCTCCCTCCCTTCCCCTCTTTATAAAAATAAATTAATTAATTAAAATTTTTGAAAAGAGAAAACAATGGCAGCACACTAGGCTGGGTTTTCCTTCACCCGTAAATATAGACATCCACATCCATACACACGCACATGCACATTCCATCTTTCAGATTCCGTTGCAGTAACTCTCTTCTGCTGCTCTCTCTCTAGTTCTCTCCTCATTTGTGAGTTCAGATTTCTTTTATTCTTTTAGTATAATTATTTGGGGATTTTGTGGTTCAAATACAACTATTTGTATATGTAAGCCTTGATTTTGAGTTTATATAAAAAGTATCTGAATGTATAAAACGTAGATAAATAAAAAGTATCCCCATGTTCCCATCACCCACCATCAATAATAATACACATTCTATTGTACATGTGTCCTCCACCCACTCCTTTAAAGTACAGTACAGTAAACTGATTCCAGGGCATTAGATTATCTTATTATCAAATAGTCCAGTGGGCTGTAATAATAGAGAGTTTTTCACAAGCACAATATTTGTGTTACCAATGGAAATCAGGCTCTTTCACAGGATTGTGAGAAAAGTATTGCAGGGACCCACTCATGAGAGATTGTGGTGTGGCAAGGTTTATTTAGGTGGAAATCTGCCCCTGTATTTCCAATATCCCATTTCTGTCCATCCTGCCATGGAAAAGTCCAACCTCATGTTCAGCAAGTCCAGAACAAAGGCCAGAGTCCAGAGTTTCTGTTTGATATTAAAGCTGAGTCCTTTGGAGCCCGTGCAGTGTGCTGCGGGTCCTGGTGGTAGCTACTGGGCTACCTCCAGGGCTGCCTGTGTTCCCAGGGGAGACAGAGAATGCAGAAACAAATGGGAAAGTGCAGGTCACTGAGTGAGAAAGAGAGCTCCTTTTTTCACCTGGGATTATACTCAGGAGCTTTTTCAAAATAATCAATCACTTGGCAAGCTTTTGTGGGCTTCTAAAGGATCCACTGCCTAGACGGACTTGACAGGCCACTCTGGTCAAGTATCTTACCCCAAAATCTGGTACCTGGGGACATTTCCTATGCTCCTATGAGTACATCTTTTCCTAGCAGGCCTCTGGAGTTTGTGAGTGAGTCTGTAAATGCTATAGCTTCCTGGCTAAGCAAGTGGGTTTGTGCAATCCACTTTACCAATCTCAATGCCTAATTTCTCTTGCTTTCTTTCTTATTCATAACTAGCTAAAGACCTACAGTAAAATTCCCCCTCTGAAGACCTTCGGTCTTGTAATCTCATAAGGCTAAACAATTAGTAAAAATGCTTGACATCATCTACCATCTAGTCAATTTTCTGTATTTATTTTATAGAATTAGTTGACTTAATCAAATTAAATTTAAACAACGCACACTCATTTTGCTTGGTTGTTAATGTCCTGTATGTATTTTAATTAAGACCATTTCTGTGTGCCCCATTCTCCTTTTTTTTTACATTGATTATCCTTTTGAAGAAATTAGTTCAGTTTTCCTAAAGTGTCTGATATTCAAGATTTGACTGATTATTTCAGGAGGTATGACATTTTTTCCCTATTTTCTCTCTAGTTTCTCTAAAGTAGAAGTGAAAATGGCCTGTTTAGATTTAGATCACTTTAGGGGACAAAACATATCCCACATAGGTTGTGTGTTTCCCACTGCTTCACAACATAAGGCACATATCAATATGTTGTCTTATTTTGTCTTCAATTTAAAATGGGTTATCTTTATTGTAAATACGTTTCAGAATTATCTTGACCACTATACCGAAAATGGTGGAGTTCTACTGACTTACAAAGTATAAATACAATTACACTTTCAAAAAGTTATTTTATATATTAGTATAATTTTTGTTAACAACTTCTAGCATTTTATTAACAACTTCAGAGGTTTTCCAGACTTATAAACTTTTTTGTATTATTTCCACAGTGGGAACATTAAGGTTGTTCATTCACACTTTTTGGTCAAATCATTTCCTTCTGAAATTTTTTTTTTTTATTTTTATGCAGAGGACATGGCTGTTTTTACATTTAACCTGTTTGAAATTTTCAAGCAAAATTTCAAAGTAAAATATATTTTTTTGTTCAAATGACTTTCTTATAGTTACCTATATTTTGCAAAACATGTCTTTACTAATCACGGCACAATCAGGTTTACATCAAGTCGAGAAAGGCCTCCCAACATAGACAATACAATGGCTTTTCTTGTCACTGTTCTTTATGTCTCCTCAAGTTCTTTTTACTAAAACAAATGTCATAAATAATCAAGATATTCCTCTCACTTTTCTATTATGAACCCCCTCAAACAAAACAAAGAAACAAAATACCGTTAATTCATAGAAATGGAACTTTTCTTCACTTTTTGCTTTGCCCAAATTATGAGGCAAACCTAAACTTGGCTTTCAGTTACTGAAACAACAAAAAAGATGATGGGGCATATGTGTAACTGGGAAGAAACTTACCATACTAGTTAAGAATATGCAACCTCACCCTCTGTTTCAAATGCTCTTTTAAAACAATCCACTGTCACAACTGAGGAAGATCTTGAGATTTCCCACTAAAACCTCATTATTATACAGAGGAGAAAAATGTGCGAAATGTGCCCAGGACCAGGTGGGTGGCTCTTCTGAAGGATTAAATGCTAATTATCGGCACAGCTGGTACTAGAATAAATGTCTTCTGCACCAAATATACTATTATCCTAATTACTTACATTCTTTGCTGCTTTCATTCCTATGTGCTTTGTAGTTATTAGAACTAAAGATGTAGATGACTGAAGCAAATTGCCTTAAACACAAAAGGCAGTCAATAGTGGTTAGTGAATTAATTTGTTTTAGCTGCTTAGTAGGTTTAACAAAAGCACAACTATACTTAAGTATCCTTCCAAAAAATGTGTTCCATTGAGAGGTCTTTAAACAATGGTTTCATAGCAAATTCATCTCCCTCTTTCTAATTGTAACAGCCTTTAGTTACCAGAGATTTATTAATGTAATAAATGTAAAAATTAATTGCAGTTTTTATACTTATAGTCTCATGACTTTATGTTGCTTTGTACATATGTGTCTGTTAAGATATCTTTAGAAATAGAAAACAAAAAATCTAGAAGGATATAAATATTGTCCATAATTCAAATACCTAGAAGCAAGGAACACAGCAGATTCTAAATATGTGCCTTTAAGTCCATGTAGAATATACAAATTTTATAACTGATTTTATAATACTCATTCATACTAGTAACTTTATCTTCAACATAAATTACTCCTATGCTTATTTTTAATTGCTACAGAGTATTCAATATATCTAGTGCTTGGAAAAAAATTTTTGGTATCAATTACCTTAAATTATATCTGTGTATAAGCAAATACCATTAGAAAGTGCATGACTGTAAACACTCTTCAAAAGATTTTCCACATTGCTTTTTACAAACAATATGCCAAATTCTATCCATTGACATAGTATAAAAAAAGACATTTCCTAAACACTAAAAAAAATATCATTTGTGCCTTTTACATTCATGAGTAACAAATGGCAATCTACTGTTGTGTTATTTACAATCTTTTAATTATGAGGTAGAGTGAACAACAAAACAGTTTTTATAATATTTAATTATGTATACAATTCTGAAATTAGGAGGCCCATTTTATTTTCATTTATTTTTAAATATCTTATTTATTTTATTTTTTAGAGAGGGGGAGGAAGAGAGAGAGGGGGATACATCAGTGTGTGGTTGCCTCTAGTGCACCCCCTACTGGGAACCTGGCGAGCAACCCAGGCATGTGCCCTAGACTGGGAATCAAACCAGTGACCCTTTGATTCGCAGGCTGGCACTCAACTACTGAGCTATGCCAGCAAGAGCTTAAGAAGCCTATTTTAAATGTGCTTTATATTAATCGCTTTGTCTATCCCATCTCTTATTTTATAATAGGGGAAAATTTAAATGGCAAAAATCAAGATGATTCTACAGTGTATTTTGTTTAAAACAAACAAAAACTTTCACAGAGATATAAAGTTGTTGCATAATTCAATTTGAAACTGAAACCTTAACACATACAGACTTTAAAGTTGATATGAGATGCATATATGTGCATTTGCATATGTAGAGTGAAGAAAGAATAGTACATAACTATCAAAATAAATCTATGTGCATTGTAGTCTGACATATGCCTTCCAAATTTATCCTAATATTCCCTTAAATAAAATAATAAACTCTTGTTTCCTAAATAATATATCGTAGAATTATGTGCAAAATAGATGCAGCATATGTTACAAGAAACATGAATGGGGTAGAAATGAGAACTGTATGACTCAATTCAACATAGAAGAACGTTGCAGGTGGCAGTCTCTGAAAAGCAGACTCAAGTGATGGCTGGTGTGCATGAGGTTTATTAGGCAGAAACACTTGTGAGTGGACTGTGAGGAAGGATTGTGCAGGGGGTACAGTCAAGCTGCACAGCATATTCCATGATAACCTCAGCTGACCCACGAAAAGCTGTGGATCTAAAATGTCAATCAGCATTATCTTGTGCTGAGCCAAAATATAAGGCCCTTTGTGCTCCTGCTCCATCAGTCCACCCTGGGAAGGGTGAGATATTTGGAGCAGTGGCTTTCTGCAGCTGAAGTCACCCCAGGGTGTGGCTGGCAGCTGGCAGCACCCAGCCAGGCAGCATTCTCAGGAGCTCAGAAACAAGTTCTGCCTAGAAGGGACACATAGACAGCACAAGTCCATGTCCAGCACAAAAACTCTTTAATATTAGAGAAACTAACCATGGCAGAAACAGAAAAATGGTGAAAAATCAATTGTTTTGAGATAATGGTTCAAATTCTCTGGCTCAATTCCAGCAAATGACTGCTTAGATCACAAAGATTTAAGTGAGTCTGGGGTAACTTTGTCAATTGTTCTGTGATCTCAACATTTTTATTTGGTTGCAGTTACAAAATTGCTTTAGTCCCATAGCATACATATGTTGTTAATATACATTGAGTGTGGACTGCTGCTTGCCTGCTATAGATTGTCACTCTTGAAATCAAAGGGAGAAAAATATACAAATTTCTCATCATAATAAAAGGATGCGGACCTTAATCCAATGTGTTAGTTGTATGGTGAGAATAAATGCATGGAGCCTGTATTTTGGCAATGAATGTATGTTGATACAAAAAATAGTTCATATCAGATAAAATATATTGTGAAATCATGATTGTTTTGTTACTATATGCACATGTGTAGAAATTCTTGAATTAAATTATGATGATTAATCATCAAACTATAAAGTTTTTATAAATGTCTATGGAGAAAAATTAGCATATTTAAGACAAATAGTGCCTGAAGAGATAGTCGTAAGAGGAAAACCTATATTTTAGGAACTTAACTATCCACAATAATAAGCCCAAATAAATAAAATAAATGGTTTCAATTTATTTGACAAATCTAAATCTTTCTTCATATAGCCTATTATATATGGTGATGATTTTTAAAACCTTAATAGCATATAAAAGAATACCTGATATCATGTTCTTATCATTATTCTCAAATTAAAATTGTACATTTAGAAACAATCAGTTCAAGATTGTATTGCAAGAGAAAGGTGATTTTAATCTTAGAATGTTTAATATTAATGTTCAATACTAAAGTCTAGAAAAGATTTTATTATCTGTTTATTAATGTTCAATATTAAATTCTAGAAAAAGATAATTAATGAATAAATGAATAAAAAACAATTTTAATGACATCACATAACAACTTTTATTTACATTTTATCTTGATCTCTTGTTTTAGATTTATTCACTATTTTCTATTGAAAAAGTTCATTTAAAATAGTTTTAAATACATTTTCAACATGTTTAATTTTCATTTCACTACATTTTAAGAGACGAGCTTCATTGATTTTTATGATATGGGCTCAAATTAGTGTTTCAATTTTAACACTTCAGATATAAAAATAAAACAATGATAACATCATTTAGCAATGTTGCATAAGTGCCTTTACCCTGTCATGATGTGATGAGGTAGGTATATCATTTCTGTGAAATTCTTCCCCCAAATCCATGACCTCAGTATAACTAATGGAAATATTAGACAAGTCTAAAATGAGTGGAATCCTGTAAAATATTTGATGCATCTTCCTCAAAACTGTCAAGCCCATGAAAAGCAAGAACGTTCTAATAATCAAAGATTGGAAGGGTCTAAAAAGACAAGATGAACAAATGCAGTGCAGTGCCTACCCTGGATTAAACACTGGAAAAGAAAAGAGAATCAGTGGAGAAAGTAATGAGGTATGATTAGAATCCATAGCTAAATTAATAGTATTGCAGTGTTAATTTTTAAAGTGTTGGTAAATGTTTCTGTTTGAGAAGGTCTTGGAAAGGATATGACCTCCAGTTGACCTTCGAGATGCACCAAGACAATCAAAGTTTTGTCACCTTCTCCCCGTCCTTGGAATGTATATTCTGCCCACTGTCCCCACAGTCATATCATTTTTAAGAACATAGCCTTGAGGTAGCAATGTGTTACTTAGACTGTCTGGACTGACTATGTGACTGAACCCAGTTAGGGCTTCCGTATAAACATATATGGTGTGGGAGGGTGGGTGCAGAGATCCACTTGTCTTGCTGATGTTCAAGGCTAGTGTCCTAAATTCCCTTGCTTATTAAATCTGCCATCTGCTAGCCTCGTAACAGGGTGCAGACAAGAGGGGGGCCACAAATAGGGATTTGAAATGAGGTCCAGAGCTCAAGGTGTCCAGGAAATACTAAGATGTCCTCACCCCTTCCCCTTCAGGTGTGAGTTGGGGAAGGAACAAATGGAGCAGGGCCATTGAGAGCTGTTTCACATAGCAACAGCTTTGCAGCTAACCTCTGGTGTGGTCATTTAACATATCTATAACCTTTAACTGGTCACATAGATATGTTAAATAGCTGTGGCCATGCTCTGAGGCAGGGGAATGGAAGTAACTTCCCCACAAAGATGTAAGTGGGGAACAGGTCCCCCGAGTTATAGAGCCTGTGTGGGAGCTTGGAGAAGATTGGCTTGAGGACATGGGGCCACACCTGCCCAGGCCAACGATGGCAGCTCAGGAAAGCTGGAAGGCTTTGAGAGTGCTGGCAGGTGTAGCCGATTATAGGAGGAGTTGGAAATGGGGTTGCAGAGGAAGACTCGGCATGGGGATTTAAACCCAGACGTGGCAGCCATTGAAGAGAGAAAACCATGTGGCTTTGGCAGAGTGGAGACCTCCCGCAGCCATTGTGCAGAGAGGACCACGTGTCTGGGGCACTGGAGAGAGAACCATGTGGTTTTGGCTGACAGGGGACTCCTGTGGCCCTGGAAGAGAGAATCAAAAGGCTTTGCCATAGTGGAGACTCCCTTGGAGAGAGAACCTCATGGCTTTGCCAGAGTGGAGACCCCTGCAGCTTTAGAAGACAGAATCACCACCCGGCTTTAGCAGAGATCCCGGTGACACAGCTGGTGGTGCCAGGAACCAAGGGAGGCCTACCAGCCCAGCACGGATTACTGGGAAGAACTGGAAGCTGCCTGAGCCACAGACTTCTGTTTCTTTTCCTGAGATACGATACCCCAAACTGGGCAGAGGGGGGGAGGAAGAACTGTGTGTATCTGTGGGTGTTTTAAGGGACTTTGGGATTTTGGTGAAGACATTAGGTCACTACTTTAAGTCTGTATAGCATTAAATAAACATTTCCTTTCTTTTTGATGAATCTCTGGCATTGAGAGACGTCTTTCCTCTAGCGGTGGACATAATGAACCTGGGGGATTCCTTTCAGGTAATAGTATATCGCCCTTAGGCCGCCCCTTGGTGTTCTGTAACAGCCTGCAGAAGCCTGCCTTTTTCTTTGGTCTGTCCTTGACCTGCATGTATGGGACCACCTACCAACCAATAGTCCCATGATATGCTATGAAAGTTTTTGTTGCGGGGGTGGGGAAGCGTAAAGGCCTAGTACAGGAACTCTCTGTACTATCTTTACTACACTTGTAAAAACCTATATCGTTTCAAAATAAGAAAATAAAAAAGTCCATAAAATTATTAAAGTTGATTCCAATACATTTTAGATCTCATTTATGTTCTTATTTGTTTAATTATGGTCTTGTTTTTAAAGTTAACAATGAAATACTAAAATTTACAACAGGTGTTCTATTAAAGAAATCACCCTTATATTTATGTTATGAAACTGCTCTATTCTTTTAGTTGTTTAAATGACTCCCCCATCATTCTCTCTCTTTCTCTTTCTGTCTCTCTCTCTCATACACACACACACACACACACACACACACACACACACACACACACACACACACCAGAAATATGTCAAAGGAGCTCAGGAGCCTGAGAAAGAGTATCCGACAGGCAAAGCTGGTACCATTTGAGCAACAAAGTGAAGTGGCGTTGGATTATACCTCAAAATACGAAGTAAACATTCTGAGCCATCAACAATATAAACAATGATTGAATAAAGAAATGATTGAGTCAAACAAATTCCCCCGTGGAGAGTTCTAAACATGTAGGTACTGTAACGTCATAAAGGGGAACAGCACAATCCCCCACTTCACTGTGTAGTGTGGCCTGCTGCCAGCGACCTCATTCTATTCTCTCTTTGTTCCTATTAAACAGAAACTGAAAAACAGATCTTAGCAAAAAGAACTTTCAGCAATTTGTATATTCAAAATGACTTTTTTTTAGAGTATATGTTTTGGGTCATTTATTCACTTTTTCAAAAGTAAAATCGTTGAAAATGGGTAACTAATAAACTATAAATATTATTGCTATTTTTATGTCTTTCATATCAAAAATAATTGCTATGATTGTTAAATTAAATACGCTTTACTCTAAAGGTGGTATTTAAATTTATCTATTTATTTTTGGTCTCCTTCAATCTTATTGGTAAAAACTGATAAAATTATACATATAGGCATTCTGGTATATTATATCATCTAACTTTATGCTTTGATTTATTAATGGGATTATGCACTATTTATAAAATTCCCTAAACATGATATTTTGAATATCGTTAAAATATATGTTGGTAATCCATATTATTAACTTCATGTCATAATACTTTATATTATATTATAATCAGAATAAACATCTCTTACACAATATTTACAGTATTATTTTTAAATTTTATCATTTGAAATATTTATTTTGTATTAAATTATATATTGTATATCTACATTAATTCTTTATTGTGAGGCAATCATAATTTTGGATATTTTAACATAATTTTTGGTCCATATTTGAATTTACATAATGGCCTTGAACATTATACTACCTTTGTTGAAGCACTTTAATTTTCAATCTACAATCTGGTGTTATCTCTTCCAATTTAAGACTACTGAATAGTAAGCATAATTGAAACACTCATTTCTTAATGTAATGTCCTCATTGTGTCAAATCCAATTTTTATTACTACTGTAATTATTTTAGTATTTTTAAATATCTATTCATTCCAAAAATTTTCTTTCCAAAATTGCTTTTACATTTTTTAAGTAACAATCAAAGCAAAGTTAACATTAAAATTATGTATGATTTTTATTATCATGAAAATAATATCAAATTTAAATTTTAGTTTCCTTACATAAAAAGAATACTATTCATATATAAAAATGTATTTATTTGATTTGTTGTGTTCTCTCATTATTTAAGCATGAAAGGTATTATATTATACATGAACTGAAAAAAAATTTATTTCCATAGTCTACTAGTTTCAAATTATTGGTCAAGTCCATAATCTCATAGGAAAACATAAATTTGGAAGGATATGAATAGCAATACTGATAATTGGAGAATATAAACATTTAGTAAGAAAAGCAACCTAAAAAGAAATTTGTTAAAGTTTATATTCCCAAGAGCTAGCTCATTAAAATGAGTTATTTTATATTAATGTGCTTAATATTTTACTTCAATACTTATCAGTTAATACATATGAAAGTTCACATGACGGAGGCATCACTGCATTAGAGGTTTAACATAGCTTTCAAAAGTGAGGAATATTTGGGCTTATCTGTAAAGTGTCATTTGGGGGAAAACAAATGGTAATATTTTTAAGGGGTGACAATTCTAGGGATGAAGCCAAATAGATGCAGCCAAATCAGTGTTGTTTGGTTTGGTTTGCAGCACGGAGCCCTGAGATGCTAAGACTTGATTCAAGCTTAGTTTTGAAAGGTCATTAATCCCACTAAAAGTCTATTTCACACACAATGGAGAATCACTGAGGGAAGGTATGGCAACCTGAAAGCCGTGTTAAAGTTGGCTGCTCTTAGCAGGATGCATTGAAGTGGTAGCAATGTCCAGTTCTGACTGGAGGAAGCAAGCTGTTACAGAGCGATGTGAGAAAGACAAAAGCTTTCTTAGGGTACTTAGAAATATGTGTGTCTGTGTGTTCATTAGTGATTCAGTAATTTTCCAAGGTCATACAATATTTCCTAGACTTAAGCCAACCAGTGCCTTGTCTGTCTGTTCTTTTTCTAGGTTCCTCAGAGGAATTCATGTTCCTGTGGACACCATGTTGGAAAAGTTCCTCCAAGCACAGAAAATCACATGCATGGAAGTGTGAATACTGGCAAATGCCTTAAAAAAAAACAAGAATTAGAAGTTTAGCAGAGTTAGAACCTGAAGAATCTAAAAGGTGACAGATACAGTGAATAATAAATCACAATGATTCTGAAATACCATATAAGGAATGTGTATTATTCAACAGATGCTTTGTATGCTGAAAACACTTGAGTGAAAACAAGGGAAATGAAAGTGTGTAGAAAGTTATTTTTAAAAACCATGTAAGAGGGATGAGAAATAGAAAAGATAATAAACATATTTAAGGAAGTTTGAACAATATATAGTGGCCCCTTAGATGTATAATTTACTGAACATATTTTGGTCCATATCTTCCTCAACCCCTCAGCAATATTCATCATTGTTATTAATGCATATTTTTTGGAACATATTTCTAGACTTCTAAGATGCTGCATTCTTCCAAGTCTTCTCCTTTTTAGGGAGTGTCTCATCTTAATCTTCTTGATTATCTCCACTAAGTCTACTTTTCTTCCTATATGAAATAGTTCATTAATAGTTTTCATGTTACTAATAATTAATGAACAATTCATACCAAAGAAACTCATATTTCCAATGACTTTACACAAATTCTCAGACTCAAAGTAATCCAGTTAATGTGAACTAAATAATGAGATACCTTGTCACACTCCTCAGTTTAAAAATAAACAGAGAAGTCTTACAATGCCAAGTATTAGTGTGAATATGGATAAAAGAACTTTCATACACTATTAGTGGCTATAAACGGCTTCAAGCAATGAAATAAGTTTTACTAAATCTGGGATATTTGTATTTTTATTTACAGCTATACGCCTAAAACCATGACACATGCTTAGCACAAAGTGCTCAATATATAATTATTGCATGATAAAATAAGTGTAAACAAATTGAAAGTATCTAGTAAAATTGCAATGATATGTTTCTCATCCAGCAATTGAAATCTTAGTTGAGTTTCTGAAGGACACCACAAGGTGACAAGGAATGTCATATTTATTGTAACACTGTCATAATAGCAAAAAATTAGAAATAAAATCATATAAAAATAATGAATATAACATTCTAAATGGTGGCTGCCACTGGTGAGAGACAAAAAAAATTGGGATGAGAAGGGGTACTTGAGTATTTTGAATTGTATCTACAATGGTTTAGTCCCACAAACATAGTCCAGAATAATTTATGACAAGTTATTAAGTTGTAACTAAACCTGGAGGTAGGTAAATTTTTATTCAATTATTTTGTATGACAATGAAATTTCTGGGCTAATATATATCAAATGCTGGTGTTAGAAAACACTTCAACAACATATTATTTTTTCTGCAAGAAAAAACTTCCTGATTTTAATTCTGATTCATAACTATATATGTTTAAGGGAAGAAAGAAGGTATTTTTCTTCAGTCTCTGTTTTTCTTCATTTCTGTGTGTCATCTATTATCCTTCTTTGCTTTTACACATTGTGCATTCTTACCTTTGTCCTTGCTTCCTTCCTTTACTTCTTGTTATTACTCTTTATTTAATAAGATAGTAACAAAATCTGTAAACATTATTACATAACTTATTATATCACTATGAGAATTCCAAAAAATTACAAGGGAAATGAAAGAAAAATGGCTATAAAACTTCTTTTCTTTAGTGTGTTCTCACAGTGGGTGTTGCATAAGGCAGATTCTTGCCAAGACTTCAAATTAAAACTTTAAGGTAAATTTGATACATGCTAGCTGCTCAATTAAATATCAGTTGCCTTTATGAGAGAATGAATGTATGATATAATTTACCAGGAAGTTTCACCTTAGAAATTCCTTTATATTAGTAATGACAATATACTTTGCTGAAATGTATTAATAAACTTAACTAGAGCCTATTTAAAATATTAGTTTGCTTCTAAAAATACATGATGACCTAAAATGTCATCCCTAATGAGATAGACATTATCAGAGATTCTGCAATTTATCCACACTTCAATTTTTTATCAAGTCTAAAAATATCATTTTACTTCTTTAAGGCTCATATATATACATATACACACATATGCATGTGCGTATATATACATATGTGTGTATATGTGTATATGTATATATATGTGCACATATGTATAAATGTATACATATGCACAAATATTTTTTCCAAGCTTTTCAGAAAAAAACAAGAACAGCTTCTCATGCCTTACCTCTTGCCTCCTGTCTAATCAAAGTGTTTCTAATTCTAATTGCATTAAGTGGTGCAAATCAGATGAGTTCATCTAGTCATTGACTGAGAAAAGCTTCCCACTGAGGGCTGATCTGAGAAATCACTTAAAGCTTTTAACTATCAAGCTGTTTTCAACCTATTTATTTTCCATGACATTGATTATCATTTTCACAAGGCTGGTTTCTCAATAGTTTCTTTACCTGGTGAGGTGGCATTAAAAGGGAAAAAAAGTGATCTTCTCAGTTACATAAATCTCAATGTTTAATCCCCATTACATTCCCAAACAAGCATCTAACCTATATTTACTCAAATACAATATTATAGGTGGGGGGGGGG